>JJOG01004070.1:0-30462 GCA_000715275.1 Gyrodactylus salaris
TACATCTTTTAGCTTTTTCAATTTTGTATTTGGTCAATTTTCTAAGCCTCCCTCGGCATTCTTTAGTTTTCCTCTTGTTTCGAGATTGGATGTATCGACTCAAAGTTGACTGGGAGCGATCAATTTTTCTCGCAATCGACCTAATGGAATGATTTTCGGCCAAAAGAGCGTCGATTTTTCCTTTCTCATAATTGGTCAGATGATTGTAGCTGATTGACATGACTTTTAAAAATTATAATCGGAGATGATGTGTCAAAGGTTATATAGGAAAAAAACCGTGGGAAAATACATTTTTTCTAAAGATTTTACAACGGAAATCAAGTTGACCGCTATTATTTTCTCACGCAATTCAGTTTTTAGTTTTAAACTGTAATTTCTCATTCAGTCATAAGGAGAAATTAATGAATAATGTAATAAATCATAATTAGTGTCTTCTGAGAATATAGCTGAGAAAAAATCAAATCGAAATATATTTTTGTCAAAAAGTAAATCCCGAAAATGAAGTGGATCGCTTTTATTTTCCACCAGTTTATAATGAATTGGTCATTTCAGAAGACCATTGAATTACTCTTCTTTTTATGATCGAAAATCAAGAGTGTCTTCTTTTCGCAATAAATACCTCTCAAAAGTTTTATAACATGAAAGAATAATCAAATTTTTCTAGAATTAAGTTTACTTCTCTCCAAAGATGGTTATATTGGCAACTTGGCTTCATCAAATGTTCACTCTGTGTAATAAATTAGTATTCTGATTTGACTATTGACGAAGCGAAAAAAAATGAATTTTCTTTTGAAAATTAGGTGATTGAAATAAGGCTATTTTTGATTAATACAGTAAAGATTGTAGAATGGATTTGGATGATTTAATATATGACAAGTATTACCATTTTAAGTTATTATGATTGAGGTCAAATAAAAAAAAGTTTTGAGAGAAATTATTCCCATTCATTATAAATAGGGATTACCGGAAATGCTATTTTTGCTAATTTCGAATATGAACCATTAAATTTATTACAGGTACATATATCGTCTTAAAAATAACATAGGACCTTAGGGTTTGCTATTATTTTTTGCTCGCTATTGAAATTCGACTAATTTTGCTATTGTTTATAATGTTTCAAATCTGTCATTTGTTTCGATGAAAAAGACTTTCTCATCTAATTCTACCGAGATAAGATGTTTTTAATTTTCAGCTTATCAATGATGCCGACTGAAAAATAGGACTTTAAGCCTTTTATCAACTTTCACATCTTAGAAGAGGGATTGCTCTCTCCTAGAATCTGATTGTTCCCTTCCAGTATAAAAGTCTCTTAGTTCTAACTATGACGTCATCAGAGTCACTCAAGAGCAATATTTCTGAGTCTGAATTTGAAATAGATTCAGTCAACACTGGATTTATCATATGCAGACTATACAACTTGCAAAAGTAACCCCACCTCAGTTGCAGTAGAAAGATCTTTTTCCATGATGAACTGTTTTTTGTCAAAAATGAGGTATTTCAAGAGCAAGAAAGAAATACTTCAAGTTATGCTGCAAAAACTTCCAGGATGATTAATATATAGTTTTTTGAATATAAATAAGAAAATAATAAATTCTCTTTGGCTATTTAAATTTATTTATTTGCTATTTTCTGCTAGGAAAATGCAATTTTTTCACTGCCAAAAGTGCTATTCTTCCGGTGCGCTAATTATTAAATCGTGCGAAAATCCTGACCAGTCAATGTGGTTTCAGAATCGCAAGTCATTCCATACTTACACAGATGAATTCGCCTCATTATTCAATGTGATATTTTTGCACGAAAAATCTCAGAAATTGAACTTGATTTTTTAAATAATTGTTTAAAAACAATTATAATTGTTTGTTCAATTGAAAATGCTTGAACAATGTACTCATATTGATTGAGTGATTTTATTTTGTGTAAACTACACAAAAATACCTTGTCAAACATTGCTTTTTTATAATTATCCTTAAAATTAAGCCATCTCCTTCAAGGTGAATAATAGTTGAGATATATATTGGACATTAAAATCAACTTGAAGAAAGTAATGCTATTTGTGTTGCCAAAAGTTATCATGTTGTATTCAATCAATAACTCACCGATATAATGAGAAAGGAAAATTCTTCATTCTCAACAATTGATCTGATATACGAATTGACATGACCAGACTATTGAAGATACGTTTATATGGAAATAAAATGGCGATTCTTTGATGCTTCAAACTGACTTTTAACGGTTCACTGAAAGGAGTCTGTATTGAGGCATCAAGCTATTGGGAAAAGTAAGTTTAAAATTTAGATTCAACTAAAGGATATACAACTAGAAATGTTGGCTATAATGTTATTAGAAAAAATAGTAAAAAATTCGTGGCATGATTTCTCTGCTCATAAACAGACAGATCCTTGAGATGAGAGATCAGATGAGACTGAAGAATAAATCTTAAATATTAGAGCAAATAATAGATACGCTAACATTGAGTCGATAGCAGAATTGATAAATAAGTTAATTATTTAGAATTCTTTGTCAAGGAATAAATAAATAGGACTACGAAATGCATATTTTTGAGAATGCTATAAAATTTATAAAAATAAATGTTCAAATACCCATACACATGGGATAAAAATATACACATGTCCATATTTTTCCCATATTTGTGTAAATCCATGATTATTTTAAACAGAAAAATCAATCTACATTTAATTGACTGCATGCAATTTTTCTGACACCAAAGCAGGCATTTACTTTGCCAAGTAAATTTAATATGAATTTGGAGTTCGAATAAAACCTTTTTGACGTCAAAACTATATGAGCTATATTTAAACTTTTAAACAAAATAATTGGCCTTTCTTGTCAGTCTTTTGTCGGCCATGTGTCTCCAATAACGTGTATCAGGACCATCTGAGTTGAACCTCTTTTCGTCACTAAAAATGACCTTCTTCCAATCGATGAATCTTTCAATCATTGACTCTGCCCATTCCAAGAGTCTTGCTTTATGCTCCAGTTTAAAGAGAGTAGTCCTCAATGGTTTTCAAAGTTTTTATCGACTCTGAGCAATTTAGGAGTAATATCGAGTCTCAATTCACTGATAACTTCCTTAACTGAGAATTTTTTATTTCGAATAATCCTTTTAGCTTTCGATAAATCTCGATTGGATAATTTTCTGGGACGCCCTCTAGTTTATTTTCTCCGTTAGTTGGTTTTCTTGTTGAGAAAAGCTGATATTTTAGAAGGAGATCGTTTTAATTCTTGAAATGCCCCGAATACCAACATTTTGAGATCTTAGAACATCTATCCTCATCTTTTCTTCTGGGGTGAGATGATAGAAAGGCATTTTGATTATACTTTCTACTTGCAATAGACATTGCTTTTTGAGTTTACGATACTTTTTCCCACATCTTTTCAAGTGTTTTTTTCGTTCGCGTTATCAGTAGTTTATTACTAAAACTAAGATTGTGGGAAATAAAAACTTTTCACATACATGCAGAATGACCCAAGAACATGACCATTCATTAAAAGCTTGAATATCATGAATATAAATAATAATGAACAAGTTAAACACTTTGACCACAACACATATATATTACTAGAAAATGAAATATTATTTGAGAAATAGAAAGAAATATCCCCATTACCACTTTCTGAGATACTTTTGACTAAAGCTACCCAGAATAGTCAGAAAATTATTTCTTTGACCCTAAACAGAGAAATTGAGTAACAAAGATATCATTTCTTGAATATTTATCAAAAATAGTAGAGGGAGATTGATATTTAATTCTTATTGTTCCTCTTTTCATATCAAAAAATAAATAAAAAGTAATAAATGTTTATAAATAACACCCTAGAGATGAAAGTATGTTTTGGAAAAAGAGGGAAATGAGTTTGAGAGAAGAAATATCTGGGTGAGAGAGAGAAAAGTTAAATCATTAAAGATAAATACGTTAATTTTATATTCGATAAAACAACTAGATAGGATATAACAACTTATCTAATCACAAGTTAGAAGAGTAGCAAGAGGTAGAAATACTGAAAGGAAACACACGAGGTAGGAATAGCTATTTGCGATGTACTTGTAATATTTTTTATCTAAGCTGGTGGAAAAAATATCCGATCACTCACAGATTCGAAAAAAAAACATTATAATTCCTTCCTCATATGTAAACATCAAAAAATCAAGTTTCACACTTTCAAGAAGTGATTTGAACTCATTTGATGTCAGAAGGGAAATAAAAATCGAAACACTTAGCTCTCAAAGGCTAAGCCTAAGAACGACTGGAATGATTTTGAAACGCTCTAAAAACTTTTTCAATAAAGATCCCAAAGGGGAATCAAAAGAAAGGCCTAGAAAACTCCCAAAAGAATTTTTAACAAAGGCAAAATGGTGGATGAGGAAGAAAAAATGCTCCGTTAAAGATGTGATTCAAGAAATGAACACCGAAACTGATTAGAGAGAGATAACGAGAGGAGGGAAACTTTTTCAAGTGTAAGCCTTCACAAACAACTCCCAAAAAAGGCAACAAACGAGGAACGCCTGAGTGGGCTCAGAAATTTTTCAAACACAATAAGTCAATTGGAGAAAAGTTTAATATAAAATCAATGTTTGGCAGGATTAATGAAAATGTTGCTATGCTTTTAATAAAAATAATTATGTCAACAAAGAGCTAGATTAACTTTGAAAAGTTGAAGATATGTTGCTAGCTATCAAGATTAAAGATTAGTAAATAAAATCTTCTTACAAAATGGATCAAATGATGGAATAAATAAGAAATTGAAAAACGATTTCAGTTGATAATCCAAACTAAGCTTATACAACATTGAAATAAATGGTCCAAATTTTAATTTTTTTTCCTCATACATAATTCTGAATAATCAAAGATATTTTATCTATGAAGCAATCAATGAAAAGGCCGTATCAAACTGACATCTTTCAAGTCAAATAACCAAGGTCAAAGGTATTTTGGGTCACTTTAACCAACTTTGAAGACCGAAAAGGAATTCTTCCTACAACAGCGAGAAGAGAAAATGATCTTTACGTTCCTAATTATTTTAACCCGATTATAAGTGATCAAGTGAAGAAAATATATAACAGACAGAAACGACTAAAATCTTTTAAAATAGCCGTCAAAATTGAATTTAATCATAATCTCATTTACAAAAGGGGAATATTATTCTCAAAATAGACAATGTAGAAAAATTATTTTACGGTGATTTTTTGTGATTAACAAAGTAAAGTTAGAAATAGAGCTATTAATTTTAATAGACTAATAGTTTTCTGTAGATTAACCGCAAAAAAAATAATTAAATTTTTCTCTTCCTGGATCAAACCTTCATCGCGAGGATGATTGACAGATTTTTAAGCAATAATTATTTTGATCCATCTCGTTCAAGAATAAAGGGCTCAGTTTCAATATTAGTTCAGACAATGGGGATCATGATCTTCTTTTAGCGTAGAGATGATGAAAATACTGATAATGTAGAATATACCGATTTTTGGTTTAAGAAAATAACTTTAGTAAATACAAGAGAGGATGGTATTTATTTACAAAAGAAACAATGTACAAAGCTTAAATCCTGACTACTATTTCTCCTCAAAAAAGCCATTATATACAAAAGCTAACATTGCTTTGTCTCTACATATTTCAGATGTGCAGATCTATGATTTATGCATGCTCTCTGCTTAGAGTCTGATCAGAATCGGATTTATTCAGGCTGGTGGATGATTTTAGCGATAGATCAATAGAACAAAAGATAACAAACACTAGAGTAAACTTACGAATGAAAGACAATAGTTTAGATGCGCATTTAAATGAACAGAGCCAAGAATTTTGTTGATTCTATCAAGCTTGAAATTATTCTTCATTAGTGCCAAAATTGGGAAATTTAGAATATTAAATGCATCTCATCTAGAATGATTTCATCTATTCATAAATCTGTTCCAATGTAGAGATGAATTCTGGAATGCACTCAAATGTTTAATTAAGATCAAATGATGAATTCAATTAGGAAACAAAATTGCAAACCCTTTATATAGAAAAATAATGCTTTCCTACTCATGAGTAACTCTTTCTTGTACAGTATAAATCATCATTTTATGATCTCTCTCTCAAAGACATGGAGAGGAAGTTGGATCTCATATGATTAAATAAATTGATATAAAATGTCTGTATGAAATTTCGTATAAAATAATTTTCCTGATAGCTCTAGGAATGGAAATGATAATAGTTTTAATTCGTAACTGTACTGAGCAAAACAATTCCTTGAAACACGCACACAAATGTCTACACATGTATTCATGAATTTATGGATATCATCAGACTAAATTAACTCAAAATTTGAATAAACTCACCATTTTTGGATCTTGACTGGATGTTGTTTGATAGAGTGGATGAGAAATAGTAAGCGATTCATCGGATACCACAGGAATGTTCTTCTTGGATTTCTTGATGAATATAAAAATTGAATATGATCCATCTTTAAGTCTCTCAAGGATGACTTACACTCGACTTTTTCATAATTATTTCTGGCAAGAACGTCTTTGGAGCCTTTTTCCTCCAGAAATCCTAATAAGAATCTTTTATAAATACTGAAAAGGAAAGAATGTCCACTATGAGAATTCTTTTTACCCATTTAACAAGCAAATAAGGCAACATTTACATGTAATTTTTGAAAACTATAAATTTTATAAAAACGATTATTTCATCCATCTCAACTAATTTGGGATAAATTTGATGATTTTTGCTAATTCTTTAGCACAAAGTCGAGAGTCTTCATTTTTATACCAATAGTTTAGTTGTAGAGATGAGAATTAGATGACTTCAAACTAGCTAGAAATATGAGTTTTTATATTTAACAACATTTTACTGACTAGTAGTCTAGTCTATTAATTAAAAATATCTACTGATTAGAGTTTTGAAATCTTTGCAATAGCTATTTACTTGGGAGAAAGACTTCTTTGCAAACAGATATTTCAATTACTTACATGGTATACGGATTTTCTAACATTTCTGCTATTGTCCAAACTTTGAGGTGAAATTGTCTAGAAAAGATTTTATCAAATTGCAAAGGATAACATACCGATTCGGATAGAAGAAATCTTGGACTGTCAAAATTCAATAAACGGCGCTCACTATTTTTTTCGGGTGATTGAGGCTTGAAAAAATAAAATGTTAAACAATTTACCAAATCAAGAAATAGGGTAGAATCCAAGGATGAAGGCTTGCTTTTGGCTTGAATTATTTGGTTGTGCAAGCTGGCAAGGCTGAATTCTTTGAAGAAATCCAAATGCATGTCAATTGCATCATTAAAAGAGCGATGTCTGCTGAGAAACTAAGAGATTTTATTAGGAAAGTATACGATTTAATTTTTCTTATAATCTTTATAAGAATACTTTATCAATGAATTTAGCTACGTTAATGTATTTCTAATGGATCCTTCTATTTTAAGGCAATTTCAATCTCCGTTTTGTTCATCGTTTCTACTTGAACGTGTCGGAGGAGAAAAATTAAAAACTTTTCGTCATCCAGGAGAGGACTTATAAGATATGTGAGAAAATATTGAATTTTACATACATAAGAAAAGTAAACTGAAAACTATATTGCTTGATAGCCATTGTTGGCGAAACTTACAGCTTTCTTTTCGAGGTTATGTTGAAGCAGAGTTTGCGAGTTAAAATTGCGAAGAATGAATTCAAACTTTTCCAAGAAGACAAGTCGATTAGAAATTTCTTTTTCAGGTATAATTCTTTTGAGTTTGCCATGTAAGAGAGTCTCCCTATCCTTAAGAATATAATCAGCAAAATGAGTCCAGAGAAAGTCATGAATTTGTGTGTCATTGTCAAGTGTTTCGAGATTGTTTTCGTCAAGGATGAATAGAGATCTTTCTGAAAGGATTTTTTTGACAAGCAAAAAGTTTTCAGATGTAGCAAATAATAGGCTAGCTATATATTTTTCTTGTGTAATTCTCATTCTTCATAAGCTTTATCAAGCATTAATCAAGTATCATTTTTTTGCGATTTTTGAAAATTGCGCCTACAGGGTTGTAATATGTTTTCGACCTAACAAAATCAGGAATTCGTTTAAAGCTAGACAATATTTCAAATTACTGAATAACTCGGTTTTATAAAAATCAACTTATATGAATGTGCAATCACGTTCTATCGTATTTCTCACATAAAACAAATAGAAATGCGTTTTCTAACATTGTCAATGGATTAGTATTCCCAACGACCTCTTCCTTATGTAAATATAAAGTAAATTATATAAATTAATTAAACAGAGTAACATTAAATGTTCCTCCTGCTCAACACCAAAGCATACCTCGAAATTATATACAATTTTAGTTTGCGCTCATTGCAAGCACTTTTCCTGTCTCACAAATGCTCATATTCACGATCATTTGGCTATCAGCACAGATCACATTCTCTGTAAATTACTGTCTTAATCTCTTATTTAAATAAGCAATTTCTCTTGAAACTGGGGATATTTATTGTAGCGAATGCCAAGACTTTATTTATGCATCTGAGCCAGACCAGATCCAGCTTGAAGCTAAGAAGAAATATCTGTCTCTTCATGGTTTAACTGATTGGTTTTGGAGACCAAGCTTCTCTGATTTGAAGCTGATGAAATACGTTACAAATATATCGCCTATTCCATGCTCAACTTCTAGACGTGAGTTTTTACATCCTCTATGAAATTGAAAATATTAAAGATTTTCTTTCTAGCTACACGTGGTCTTCTCAATATGGGAAATACCTGTTTTCTCAATGTCGTAATCCAAGCTCTTTCACACACTCCAGTCTTGAGGGAATATCTCCTTGCAGACATTCATAAATGTGATAAAACTACCTCGTATTGTTTAGCCTGTGAAATGATAAGTATTACTCAAGAGGTGAGCATTGAAAATTTCCTTCCTGTCTACTAAATTATTTAAATTTTTTGATTCAGAAATAGATAAAAATATTAGCTTAGTTCTATTTGAGTATTTCTACTTTTGCTTAGATAGGTTTTAAAAATTTGAAAAAAAATCATATTCTTTTATGTGCATTTTGACCCCCTCTCTTTTAAAGCTATACATTTTCGAACAATATAAAGAAACTTTTATCATCCTAATTCAAGGGTTATCTGGTTGTATTTTACGATGTACTGATGAATCATTTTAGATCTACCGTCCAATATCAACTCCGTTTGTACCTAGTAATCTCTTGTACGCAATCTGGTTGCACGCTCACCACCTAGCCGGCTATGAACAGCGCGACGCCCATGAAATATTAATCACTCTACTAACTCTGATTCACACGCATTTACTGAAAAAGGATAGGAATCACTTTAAAAGAAAAGACCCAGAACATGAGTCATCACCGATAAAGCGAATCCACCGGACTAGCAGCTTCCCACAACTCGAATCAGACAAACCCCCAAAGCTAGATCCACAAAATCTCAACATTAGCAATTCATCTCATGACGATTCCAACAAGACAGTTTCTATGGATGACTCTTCTAAGCTATTGAATGATGATTCTAGTGATTTAATTCTTCATCGAGATCCATTGCTCGGTTATGAAAATGGACATTCCTCTTCTTCGAGAATAAGCATTGCTGAGCAAAACTCTAGCAATTGTGATTGTGTTGTCCACCAAGTAAGAAATTTCTCATTTAATATTTGCAGATATAAACAGCTCCTCAAGTCATTCAACCAATAAGAAATTAAGATTTGTAATAATCATTTTCCATTGATTATAAAAGTGTATATTTTCCATCTCAGCTCTGATAAAGAAGACTATTAGCTTCAAGGATCAACCAATCAGGAAGCAGAAAGATAACAATAACTTGTTGATATTAAATCCAAGGGCTCTAAAATACTAAAAATGCGTTTTGGGTGTTCTTATTGGTTGTGTGTGAGCCTAAAACACGTGTATGTCTCTGTAGAATAACCCAAATGATTAAAATGTATCTTTTTTCTATTAGTTTTACAAGTTTCAAATGTAACTATTTTTACTAAAGGTGATTGGGCTAAACAGTTTATTTCCACGCCTCTAGATATTACATGTTTAAAGGTGCTTTAAATGTTATAAAAATGTCGGTCTAATAGGTTTTAAAGTTTAGAACGAATTGAAATGAGCTGTAAACCCCGATAGTTTATAAACCTTGAAGGAATCACTATAAACTCTTTTACAGGTCTTTTTCGGTAATCTCAAGTCAGTGATATCATACGACGGTTGTGATCACAAGTCTTCAACAGTGGACCCCTTCCTTGATCTTTCCTTGGATGTCGTTCAGAAAGGATCTACCTCTCTCGAGGCATGTCTACACTCCTACTTTAAGCCGGAATCTATTGACGGTCTCTTACTCTGCTCAGAGTGCAACATTAAACGTCCCGCTGTTAAGCAATTCAGTCTTTTACATCTTCCAAACGTACTATGTTTTTATTTGAAGGTAAATTTACATGTCCTTCCTTGGTCTTGATCGGCTATTCATATTTGAAGTATTTTGTATTGCTAAATAGCTAAGAGATGATTTACATACGATTCTTATTTTCAAGCCATTCTTGACGGATTCTATCTGAAATGGCTAGTTAATAATGTTCAATAGACACGGTTTATAGATCTAGAATTTAATGAAATTTATGTTCTAAACAGAGATGCCATACTGACATGAAGCTGCCCACTTCGATATCTTTCACATCAGAACTCGACCTGGCTCCATACCTCCCAAAGGGGCCGTATAACTTTAAAGGAAGGTCATCTTGGCAACACCGCTACTCCCTTTACGCAGTGCTCAATCATTCTGGTCAGGCCAATTCAGGCCATTACATCGCTTACATCAGGACTGAAGCAGGTGTTTGGTGTCTCTGCGATGATCACAAAATCTTTCCGGTCACCAAAGAGCAGGTCTTGAAGACTGATGCCTATGTTCTCCTCTATCACAAAAACCTCCTTGCTGTTCGACACTCGAAGCCTGATGAGAAGAAGCCTCCCTAATTTTTAAAAGTATTCAATCATCCCTTTCCCTATACCAGGCCTCAGTCAAGTTTATCAGCTTGCTGATTGTATCCTTCCCTGTTTTAAATAATCATTTTCGATAAAACTGTACATATGTATACAATTTCTTTATAATGGAGAAAAAAATATTATATTTATTTAATATGAATGGAGAAAGGCTCATTTGCCCCTGGAAAAAATCATAATCCCATACTATTATTAACCTTTACTTTATTTCTTCAAGTCTGTTAACATTTTGATATATATTTATTCTGTATTGTATTTTATGGTGATAACTAATTCTATTAAGCCTGGATATAATAAATCCTAGAATTAAAAAATTTACTTCATTACATTATTTATATATTTTATTTGATAAATTATATTTGAATTGCCACAAGGGCCTGTAGATAAACACTGTGTTTGTTTAACACTTATCGTTGAAAAATTTAAATCCTCCATCTTCAAAACGATAATTTGAGATGGGTAATGAGAGTTCGATTCAGGGACTTGAAACTCCATTTGACCCCGATGAGATTAAGAGATTAGACATAAGATTTAGGAAACTTGATATTGACAAAAGCGGAACTCTGAGCAAAGAAGAATTCATGAATCTGCCCGAATTAAAACAGAATCCTCTAGTGGAACGGGTTATTCATCTCTTTGATGAAAATTCAGATGGAGAAATAGACTTTTACGAATTCATCCATGGAATGAGCCAGTTCAGTGTTAAAGGGAATCAAGATAGAAAACTCGAATTCGCATTTAAAATCTATGATATTGACAATGACGGCTTCATCAGCAACGGAGAGCTATTCACAGTCCTCAAGATGATGGTGGGAAATAATCTCAAAGATACTCAACTTCAGCAGATTGTCGACAAGACAATACTTCTAGCAGACACCGATAATGATGGTATGATATCTTATGAAGAGTTTCGCAATATTGTCGATGATCTCAACGTTCACACTAAAATGGTTATTGATGTTTAGGATGTCCAATTATTATTCTGTACATTCATACATGCCGAAATTACTCCTCAACTCTATTACTTTCAGGTCACAGAGTCTGTGGCACAGATCTTTAACTTTCATTTTTTGTCGCTGCTTAATAATATATATCACAAGAATAATAATCTAAATAATTAATTGTACTTTTTTTCATCCCATTATTAATTATTAATCTGTCATCTATCGAATAATTTTATCTTTTAATTACTTAATTGCATGATGCAATTAGCATCAATGATTTCAATGAAATCTTTTTCCAAAAAATGTAATTTCTCTTATAGACACACTGAAACATTCAGCAGAGAATAGGACATGATTTCCTCTTGTAATGATTCTTTGGATGTTAAAAACGATCAACTCATTATGTAGAATTCTATTCAAGTATTAGTCTCGACTCGAGAGATTATATAAAGAACCAGAGATTACAAAATTTTAAATCAACAATTGCGATTCAACTTAGTTGAAGTACCATATCTTAGAAATTAGTAACTTTGAGGACTTGTACTTAAAAGTTTGAAATTGCTACTCTTTAAAAGACAAGAATTACAAGTGATTAATTTGTTTAAATTAACTTTATGAATTAATCTTACATTTTTGGAAAACAAGCTCCATTTCAAAATGAAATTTCTAGAAATAGCCGTGTCTATAATTTGTTTACTCATTTCTCTTGCTGAAGGAAATATCAATTGGAATGAACATCATGATAACCATCAACTTATTGATATTATCAACCAAATTCATGAGGAATGCCCAAATATTACGCATATCTACAATCTGAAATTTGAAAATTACGAAAAAACCCCCCTAGGCTTCAAGCTATGGACTATTGTCTTTGGTGAAAATCCTGAATCTCATTCTCCTCTTATTCCAGAGTTCAAATATGTTGGTAATATTCATGGAAACGAGGTGGTTGGAAGAGAACTCATACTGAGATTCGCACACGAATTGTGTCAAGGTTATTTGGCACAAGATGAAAAAATCCTTTGGATAATTAAGAACACTAGGATTCATCTGCTCCCTGCAATGAATCCAGATGGATATCAGTTAGCAGTTGGACAGGAAAAACATGATCTACGCGGTAGAACAAATTCACACAACGTCGATCTTAATAGAGATTTTCCTGATCTCAACAAAATTTACTTTAAGAATGTCGAAAATGGAATCGAAAAATTCGATCACCTTCTCAATGAAGAAATTCTAAAAAGTAAAAAGTTTCAAATCGAAACTTGGCTGGTAATGGATTGGATAGTTAACAACAACTTCATCTTGTCTGCATCTATGCACGGCGGTGATTTGGTAGCCAATTATCCTTTCGATACTTCCCCTGATCACTCAAGAACCTATACAAAATGCGCCGATGACACAACCTTTATCCAACTTGCTAATGCATACTCTTTTGATAATCACAAGATGTATTATGGAGAGAAAAAATGCTACGACTCTATCAACCACTTTTTCCATGGCAGAACCAACGGTGCAAGATGGTATCCCGTTGATGGAGGCATGCAAGACTTTAACTACCTCGCTAGTAATTGCTTCGAGATAACTCTTGAACTTGGCTGTGAAAAGTATCCAGAGGGCGATCAATTGGAAAAGTTTTGGTCAATGAATAACAATTCAATGTATGACTTTATGCTTCAAGTTTGTTTTAACAATTTCTTTAGTAAATTTCCCATTTAAATGTTCTTTCAAAGGTTCATACCGGGGTGAAAGGAGTGGTTTTGGGAGAAGAGAATGGAAAACTAGCTCCAATGACTGGTGTTTCGATAAAAGTTGTTCAACTAAATGAGACAACTACAACACCTATAAAGCACAATATGAAAACATGTAATATAAACCTCAAGAAATCTAATTTCAAAACATTTTAAAGCATCTATTCATATCAGATAGAGATGGAGATTACTTTCGTCTATTAACTCCTGGCCGTTATATAATCTGGGCTACAAAGAGCGGTTACAGACCGGCAATTTCTTGTATGGAAATATCCAAAGTGACTTCATTGAAGAACCTCCAAGAAGCGAAGATTGTAAACTTTATCTTGTTGTCGGAAAAGGAGTCTTCTATTACAGACGGACTCATTGAAAAAGTTGCTAACGAATTCCTAACAGGAGAATACCGTGTTTCGGGCTCCAACGATGATCCAATTTGTCGTGATATTTCTCGTGAACACGTGAGTTTAATTAATTAGACACCCTAAAATAAGTTTTTGTTTATCGATCTTGAATATTGAATTTCTACTCATTACAGATGTTCACAGAATTCATTTGAGAACAGATGAATCAAACCTTCGACATTCACATGTGATTCCTAAATACAAGATAATTAAAACAGCGTAATCTGTGTTATTTTTTCATGTTAAACTGTAACGTTATTTTGACAGTATTATTTATTTATTGGTGAGATGTTAATTTTACAAATATATATTTTTTGTGGGCCCATTTCATTCGTTTCGAGAAATAAACTCATCTTTTCATTCATAACATGGCAATTTATTTCTCCTAGGATTTTCTTTTGAGTAACTCAAACCATTTATTGACATTGATCGTAGACTAAACTCCATGTTTTTCTCCATTTCCACTTTATTCTTTTCGTACTCGACAAGTTCGCGGATTTCATTTCTTTCCTTTTCAGACTTTTCCTCCGCCTGCTTCTGGAGTTCCTCTCCGTAAATCCTCTTGAGATTTAATATTTTATTTCTATCTAATTCGTTGTTCTCTCTAAAGTAGCACTCGTCTAGAAGGCCGCATTGGTCCTCAAGAATTTTGTTATTTTTCAAATCTACAATTCTTGTTTAATGAAAACTGAGTTACTTTTCTCTTCAATTTGCCTCAGAAGGAACTCCTTTTGTTCTTGATTGCCCTTTTTACGCTTGAGAAGTTCTTCCTTTCTCTTGGCTAAAAATTTCGCTTCATGCTTACAACTCTCTTCGTTAAAAGCTTGCGCTCTAATTTGATTGAGCATTTCTTTGTACTCTTTTATTTCTCTCTGATTTGAAATGTATTCGTCGATAGATTTTTTCAAATTCTCATTGCCTACTTTAGATTTCTGGAGGCGATTAAAGTAGATTGGATCTCCTTCAATCATTTTTTCTATGCATTGTTTCTTTTTCAACTCTGTTTCATTCTTGGGACACCTTTCCAGAATCAAATCACACTTGCTGATATTCCTATGGATTTTCTCCAATCTCAAATTATAAAACATTTGATTTCGCTCCTCTATCCACTTATTAACCTCATCACGAGATTCTTGTTCAACTTTTTCTCTAACTTTTTCTTCATTATTATTTTGTCGCTTTTCCTCCATCTGTCTCTTGAGATCTTGTTTGTGAATCCTGTTGAATACATTAGAACTTATAGTTCGCTCACTTTTCTTTTTCAAAGATAACGCTCCCCTCTATTTCATCTCTGATTAGAAGCGGCTTACTATTTTCGTCAATAATAAGATTTTTTGCTTTCTCCAACAGGACTCTAGATTTTTTCATTTCAATCTGTTTAGCTTGATCGACTTTCGTATCATAGGCCAACTTTTTGCTGTAAAGCTCTTTGAATATTGGATCATTTTCTCTGAATAATGTTTAACAAAACTAAGTACAATTTTAATGTTTCTAATTTCTTTTCTGCTTCTAATCTGGCTTCAGACTCAAGTTTAGCCTTTTCTCGATTATAATTTTCAATTTTTTTTTGCTTAACTTCATTTATTTCCTTCTTTTCATTTTCTTTTATCATTTTAATATACAAAGAATACTCAGATTCCAATAAATTCTTCAGATTACATCTTCTACGCTCCAAGTCAATATTTCTATGATGAAAGTATTCAGCAATTCTATTTTCAACTTCATTTCTAATGTATTCTTCTTTGTTATCAATAGCTTTAAATGTCATTTTTTACTATTTATAATCTTGAATTCCCACGCTAATTTTGTCTAAGAGAGGAAAATTCATCAATATAGCTTTTGTTATAATCATTCAATTTTATGGATCTCGTGAGAGTTAAACTAAACTTCAACTCTAAAAGCTCACAAAAGGGTATTACATTTTTATTATAATTAAAGACGTCCACATTAATCCCAAAACTCTCCCATCTGCAAAATGTAATAACATTATAAAGCTGACATCTTCTGACATTGAAACGCCCATACTCTTACAGATTACTAGTTTATCAGACGATATCCAGAAAGGTAGCTAAAATTTAATTGATCTCCTCATAGATGTCATTAGCTTAGATGGTTCCTTTAGTAGTTTCTTCAAAATCCAATCTTTAAAGCAATTCTACGCTGAACTAGTCCAAGATGAAACCTCTCTACATTTAGACCTTGTCGAGATACATTTTCGGGACCAATACTACAGTCGAGCAGACATATTCCGATTCGGTTCATCCCTACTCAACTCTCTAGTCTATAGAAATTATAAAGTAGAATTTAGCAACATTATGAAGGGAACAATTGGCTGTGTTTATGTCCAAGGTAAAAAGAAGTCTCTCGGCATTATTGCAAAGAACACACGACTGGTTTATCGCTCTTCCACCGCTGTCCTCCACATCTACATTCAACTCAGTAAAGAAATGTGGGAGTTTAATGAATGCGGTGATCTCTACTTTGAGAGGTGCCTATCGTTTATCAAGAAACTTGTTCTCGATGTTTGGCATGAGAACCAGTGCAATCATGATGTGACGATAATATTCTTCTCTCGAGTCTTTATTAAAACACTAAATAGTAAACACCTGAAGTCCGTTTATCAAAAGGACTACCTTGGTAGATATTACGAAGACTTTTATAAAGTTATCATACAAAATGAACGTTTCAATTCTGAGGAATGGAAGAAATCGATATCATTGCTCAAGTCAGACTTTTCCAAATTCTATAACCATCTCGAGGAGTTTATTAATCGAAATTTTGAACTTGAAGCCGAATTCCGCATCAGCAATGCAACAGATGGGAATATCCTCGAGACTCTGAACATGACTCTGAATTGTGAGTATTGCACAGTAAATTTTTTTATTAACGCACTCATGCCTTGGATCTGAACAAGATTCTCTTTGAACTAAAGTTTCTTTTATTAATCTGCTACCCATAACTTCCGTTGCTACTTTGGCTAAGGAAGTTGAAGAGCAGAAAAATAATTGAAAAAATTTGGGGACAGTTTTTAATAATTGTATTCTTGAAAAACAGTAGACTTGATTTTTAATTAAATTACACGGTATCTTTCAAGAGTATTAACAATTTTGGAAACAGTTTTAGGCACATTTTAGAGGACTAATATATCTTTATTGAATTGAATTCCCTGTAAAATTTCTTCTTTCTGCATTCAGTGTACGAGAGCTACAATATAGACAGAAACTTTGATAGAACTGGTAAATGCTGTTACATAATAACACCCTCTGATGGTGTCTTCATCGCCAACAAGCATCTTGTACAAGTGACCAAGGCTAGAATAATTGCTTCTGGAGTGGATATTGACTTGATATCATTGGGAAAGCAGCCGCTGCACTTTGTTCCCTTGTTTTTAGTGAGTATTTTTGTTCTCTTCTAATAGGTTTCTTCTAGGTTTTTGATAGTAATGACACCGAGAAGAATACCGAGTACATGATACCGCATTGGATAAATCATAGCTTTTATCGGCCTAAGCAAGAACTTGATCAAATATCTATGGGAGCACCTATTATTAGAGTTAACGTGAGTCATGAGTCTTTTGCTCTCAATGTTAAAGTTTCAAGCATTAAGGCGATAAAATGAGTTTAATATTATTTCATAGGCTTATATAAACCAACCAATGATATTGACTATTCAATTATTTCTTCATAGGTCACCCCAAGGACTGATAAACTGCGCATCATTTCAAAGAATAATGAAATTCCCAAAGCAAAAATGGTACGCATTATCAACTTCTAACCTCAGTTAATTCTAGACTTTTAATCGCGTTATAAAGCCCATTTATCCGAGATCTAAGTGCTTCGAGACAGGCTTTCGGACAATCGTATTACATGACAAGAAGAAAAAGAGGGACGACGTTGCATGTGAAATTGTCAAGAAAAAGGTTATTGAATACTTTGAAAACAAAAATGGTACGTGAAAACTTTGCCTCCAAAAATACGGAGATTTTTATCAAAAAAAAAAAAATTTTTAGAATCCCTCACAATACCGCTAAAGTTATCCGCCGACACGAGCAAGAGTCGCCGGCGTGTCTGCTCCACAAATACCACAGTGAAAGCGTTTTTTTCCAAGCCATTAAAGGTTAACCAAAGCAACTCCACGTGTTCCTCTCCAAATCAGCGCTATTCCAATCTGCACATCAACTGTCTTGAGCCTGTCAACCTATTCAAGGTAACCTCACAATTTTGTCCCACCCAACAAATCAACTCTCGGAGATGCTCCTTCTCAGAGGTCTACAAGTCGATAAATCATGTCACTTTGAAGAGGGAAAAGATGAAATACGAGAATTCCTCATCTATCAACAATGATCCTACTCAGGGCACTAGTTCAATACATTTTTCCAATTTGATCAATGATAAAAACAAGTAAGTTTTATTTCTGCTCGCATGCATGACGTATTTTGAGAGAATATTTTCCCCATTATTTTAACGTTTATTTGACAAAAAATAGGGTCCGTTAGCTCGTATAATACATGATGAAATATAACTTGCTCTAGAGAATTTTAAATCACAGTTCAACTTTTTACTCAGATCTAACGGAAATTTAGGTCTCCCATCATCCTTTAATCATCTATGACTTCATTAAATAAGAAGCACGAACATTTATCTCAAGCTAATAGGGTTTAACATTCGAAATTAAAAAATCTAATAATATTTTTGTTATTGCAAAAAATTTGTTTTCTCAGATAGCTAATCTGCCAATTGTCGGGCTTTCGAGAATTCATAACTGTTTTTCTTTGATTATAATCAAATAATTATTAATCGAATCATAATTCAAAAATAATATTCATTACAAAACATGAATTTAAATGAGAAGCCTTTTAAAATAGAAAATTCACTCTAACTGCTTACGTGAAAAATCCCCAGCTTTTCTGATGTCAAGCCATTACAAGAATAGCAATTGGCTCCATTTTCTTGCTAATTAGTGTTAAGCATAGAATTTTCAGATTATACCTCTTTTCAAGTCTTGTATCTGTAAAACCTCTCTAAATCTTGTTTTTAACTCTAAAGAGAGGAATTAATTCAAACTTTTCTCTCCCCTTCTATAGAGCTATCTCTGAAGCAGCTGAATGGCATAATTCCTTGTCTCAACTCACCTTTGAAGACATAAACATCCTCAAAGTTAATGATAAATGTGATTTTAACAACAAGAAGCAAAATCTCATTTACTCTGAGACACCAGAACATGACGAGAATTATCTCTCTTCTATGAGTTATGTCAATGAAATGAACAATCTTCACCCTCAGACGAGTCTCTTTTGGAAATGCTCCTACGAGTATCAAGTCAAGTTGGAGAAGAACACCTTTCAGTCGGAGGTGAGAAGATGGGCCCATGTGAAGAATACTGGTTAGTCTTGCTATTCTTTGGACATCATATCAAAAGCACCAAATAATATGATTAAATTTAATTTGGACGAGCAAGTCATATAGAATGAAAATAGATCCAAAAGTCTATTTCTAAAATCGTACCCTAAAATAGCTAGAAATGATCACATTTTAGTGTTTTGACGAGCAGAAAGTTTCTAAGAATTAACATTAATTACAGTGGAAACACTACTTATAAGTACTTAATAGAGAAAGGGTTTTATGTGAGAGTTGTCTCATTGTTGGTCTTTTTAATACCTTAATTCAGATACCTCTAAACTTTATTTTCTCAGATGACAAAGGCAATTGTGTTCAATCGCAGCACTTGAAGCTTCCCTTCCGAAACCTCCTACCATACATTTCCAGTGTCCAGCCAAAGATCAACATGTCCAAAGTATGGACTGAGTACTTTGCCTTCTTAAGGTTCTTTCAAGTCATTCAAAAGCACCTTGACAATCACTACAACAGCCAACTCACAGATGAGGCCATATCGGAATATGGAGAGTGCATGAAGGAGAGTCTTGACAAATTCAAACAATGCATCAGAGACAGTCATCTCAATAAGGCCTCTTACTATCTCGACGACAGAATTCTTCCTCCTGACCACGAATGCCACCAGATAGGTTAGTAAATTATTTTTTATTAAGAATCCAATCACATATTAAGTTTACTAAGGTGTTCCAAGTGTAGTTGAGAATGGACAATCGTGGTTTAATTCATGAGAGCTAATCTTTAGGGTTTCGAATCCAATTGAGAGGTTCGGTGAACATAATCCTACTGAAGAGACCTGATTGGTCTACACATCTCTATGAATAGTTCTTGCCTCATTTCAAGTCATTAATTAAAATTTACATGCAGAAGGATCGATACACTTATTCGTCTGAGTAGGACTACTTGTCATTCTACTATAGGCAACCCTTATTAGTAGTACATTGCGGGGATTAAAGAACTCATTTAACGAGTTTTGATTATGTATGTTTTAATATCATTCCAATATTTTGAAAAATATATTCTAGTGTTAATTTTTTCCTTGAGGATCAAAGATCCTAGAATGACCTTTAAGAAGCGTCCACGGAGGAGGTACCTTGGAATTTGAGACTATTTTATTCATTCATGAAATAGTCAATTCTAATAATTTGTATTTGAGGATTAATAATTTCACGGGTTTGGACACGAATTTTTAAATAGTTGAAAATGTTATCCAAAGTAAATACTTGAATCGATTCAAGTATAGATTCTCTCTTCGTCTGATTACATTGCAGATTTTAGTAATATCACGGTTCATTTAAAAGTTGACATATTTCATAAATATTTAAAATCGATCACTTTTTACAAATTTCATTACCATGGATATTAAAGATGCCTCTAACATGATATAATATGATATTTCTATTTCCAGAGAGTTTAGATCAAAAGATGGAACTATACATTGGTTAAGTTTTGTTCGATTAATATCTATCTTTATGTTGCATGCCAAAAAATGATAACTCTATATTTCCCTTTCATGTCATAATCACCATAATTTGAATGTATTCGCTAGACCTATCCTGCTCCGTCGATACCTTCGATATCCGATACATGAGTCTATAAAATTACAATCTTTTATTGAAGTCTATCGGAAGATCATCGAGTGTGCAGGTCTAGAATATCTTTTGAAAATTAATTATTATTTCAATAAACAGTAAGTGGTCGTCTTTCGAAGGTGTCGAAATTGCATAAGATTTATAGCTTGACTACTTACTGTGTAATTTTGGTTACTTTTCGGTTAAATGTATACTTATTTCAAATTCCTCGTTCCTTGTATATTGCTCACTCGGCCATCTTGATGGTTCCTTGATGATAAACTAACTAGAGTTTTAATTCTAGGCGTGGACTGGAAGTCTCTGAGTACGCCAGCATGCTTGCCAGTCACGACAGACTATTTTCCAGACGAGAATACACTGAAAGAGAAATGCTTCAATGTTACTGAACACCAAATAATCACTGATAGGAATATTTACAACGAATTCAAAATTAATGAAAGGTAATTTTCATAATACATTATCGTTTAATTGAGGATAATGAAAAAATGAATTCAAGTATTCGATTATGATTAGGGCTACCCAACAATTTTTCAATCTATTGCGTTGTAAAATGCAAGAAAATGTGATCAATTTTTTCTAGGGGTCGGATTTCTATTTTAAAAATGGACTATTCGGTATTTTTTTGATACCATGGACTACTTTTGGATTAAAGTTATTTTAGTTTCAAAAAGACACACCATGGCAGCAATATACAAAAATAATTACAGATTTATCAATAAGATATACAGGGTACGTATTACAGGCCTGATTATTCATAAATTCTGACCATAAACAACTTAAAATTTATATATATTCCCAAAAATCAATAATATATAGTCAGAATGCTCTTAGAAGCTGGTATACTTGATCTGCAATAGAGAGAATTTTCCTTTTTGAATTGTAGAAAATGTTTTACAAAAAAAAATTCTCAAAAAAATTGAATAGTAATCTTAATTTAGATTGATTAAAATATATGTCTGACTTGTATTATGACGAAAACCTTCTTTTTATAGAATGGACCTTTCTGAGGTCTAAAAACTGACAAAAGTCTATTTTCGACGGACTATTTTGGGTAGCCCTAAATTTAATGAGATCAAATAACTTATATTATTTTAGTAATGAAAAAATACCTGGCTACCAGTACATCCGAAGGCCATTGACAGCAAAAAAAATATTTGAAAAAATGGTCTATCAACGTCTATCTCACGTAAGTTGGAGTGAAATAGGCGCATTTTTCAGAATATCTCTAGAATTGCAAGGCTCATTTGAATAAGCTTGCTAGAATTGCACGCCATTCAAATGAAATTATAAATTTTGAGTAAAATCCGTAAGGAAATTACAAAATAATAGATTATAAAAAATTGATAAATATTCCCAAGATTTTAATCGAATAAACATATCAGCATTTCTATCCTTTAATTGTTCCAGGCATTAATTTAGATATCACTGAAAAAATATGATGCGTGCTTGAGGTTAATTGTCTCATCTACTTTTATGAATACTAAAAATCTAATTGAAGGATAATTTTGTAGCTCATTTTATCCTCATTAGGGTTTCCAAATCTGTCTCGACTACAAAGAGACCACTCCATCAACAATGTCAACCAATAATGTCTCCGGCACCTCCAGTCTGAATAACAGTCAAACGAATACAATCAAGCGCAATCCGAAACAAGACATTGCCAAATCTCTAGAGACGTCACTAATCAACATAAAACCTAGAAATACCGTTCGCAAGGCATTCCCCAGCAATTCATCCTCACGTGTAACTCGTAAGAATGACAACTTCTCGAGGAGCATCTTCACTAGAAAGGTCGTCCCTGATCGTTCAACTGTGAGTTTACTTTGGGATAAATCATTTTTATACCTCTACTCTTGCAACTGATAACCAAAAGCATGTTTTTAAATATTTGAAAGATTGTACTTTATTCCTGTATTAGGAAAAAGTTTTCATTTAATAACCTTTTTCCAAATTTCTGGTATCTCTTAAATACCTTTAAAAACTCTTCGTCTTTCGAACTTTTTTTACACTAAGAATAATTATTCTGCATGTCCTGGAAAAGGTTAGAATCTAATGGAGTGATGTCACAAGTGTGTGAGAATAAGGTGGATGCTCCATCATATCCCAGTGCATTGAAGAAATTTTGTGCCTGGCGTTATCCTGATGAAACAAAAGTTTCCTTCTATTCACCAGTGCTGGCCGAGGTTCTTTTATTTTTGCAATAACTTTTGATAACTAGGTACAATATAATTCTGTGTTTATTTAAACACCACCTTGAAGTAATTCAGAATAGATTAAGCCTCTGTAATCCATCCAAATGCAAAGCATAACCTTTGGTGAAGAAAGAGGAGGATCCAGGACATTTTTCGATGACAGTTGGAGTAAAGAATCCAATTTTCATCACAAGTTACAATCCTGTTCAATAATTGTGCTATGTGATTTTTTTCAACAAAGACGAGCATGCTAGGTAGTGTTTGATTTTTATCACCTCTATCAACAAATGAGGAACCCAATAATCGTGTTTATTGAAAAATCCAATGCTTTTGATGTGGTATAAGTAGCATCCGTAATGTCTATTTGAGGAGGTGTCAAATCATAATTTACAAATTGACTCGAGTGCAGTAAAATTTTCCATTTTGACTGTTTGACCCCTTTCATCGTCAAACGATTTGACATAACCTCCTTTTTTTATTACCCGTTTGAAATAAATTATTAAACCTGGCAGTTTGTTTTTAACATTGTTAACGATCAAATTGGTCGGACCAATGAGAAAACTGATCTTCGGGCTTCTTTTAGACCAATAACTGTATAAATACTACTATTGTTAACTTTATTATCAATACTACAGTGCAAGATAGCTTTGTTACAAGTTCTAGCGTTATAGATGTTTATTACGAGAAAATTGAAAGGGTCGATTTTTATAGATTTGTACATATTCGATTTGAATATAATTTTAATTTGAAATGACTCGATTTGACAACCATTTGATTTGAAGGAATTTGATTTAAACTCGATTTTGTTTGGTTAGGTGATAAAAATGATTTGATACAAATGGCAGTGTAATTTTTGCGACCCCCTTATTTGATTACTGTGTTAGTCGAACCTTTTCCCCCTCAAACTGATTTGACTTAACGGTTTATTTTCATTGATTTGATTCAAATATCAAATCGTCAAATACTCAATTACAAATACTCAACCGTTGAAGGTTGCTTCAACAAAACATCCAAGCCCCTTAGATATCTCTTACTTTCCTTTGTAGATTCTCAACCAAAATTAATTTCAAGTTTTCCTACCAGATCTGGATGCTTTTTATTGAATTTCCTGAATGAAAGTATCACAGATTTCTCTGGCAGCTTTAAAAAAAAGATTAGTACGAGAGACACTCATCTTTCGAAGCGTGTAAGAAAAAATTAACAAGTTCTTGTGAAATTTTACGAACTCAATGATGAAATTTTTAATAAGTCATGATTCATTTTCGTGAGAAACTTGCAAGTGGTAAAAAATCAAGAGAAAGTATTTTTTTGAAACGAAAAGACTTGATATAAGTTATTTTTATATTGGTGTCATTTTCAAAATATGAATCGGTAAAGCTTCTGTTCTATAGAAAATTATTTCATTTGAATCAAAATAAAATTAATTTTATACCATGACTTCATATGTTCACTAATTCCTCCATTTCTAGCAAAAAATCTGTCGAAATGATGATCCGAATTTCTTCTTCAACCTCAACTCCAAGAACCAATTTAGACAATTGGGCATAGGACTCGCCATTAACGACGGCAACAACAATTACAGCAACGTCTCAAATCAGGTAATATTATAAACGATTGAGTCTTGGTAATTTGGCTCATGTTAGCTAAACAAACACTGCTAATAACCACTTATATCCTAAATAACGCTCTCTTCCTATCCCCAAAAATCAACCAATCATGCTCAAAACTATCAAACTTGCACCTCATCATCTATTCAAATTTCAATGAACGCTGATTGATTATATCAAGACAATGAGATCTCTCTCACCAAGCCAACAACTGCAGAACGCCTACATTACAACTACGCACAACGCCAAGGGTCCTCATGCTGGGAATAGCCATTTCATGAGACAAATGAGTTCAATTCCCGTCTTATTATCCAACAACAGCGGCAGTGGAAATCAGTCTTTGGGTACTCCTCTGAGTGCATCAAAAGCCTCCAACCTCGACAATATCTCCTTCAAGAGTACCTCAGACATCTCAGCCTATTCATCAATCGACAACCCTCCTGATGCACATTATAGCACCATTGTGATTAAACCATCTCATTACTCGAATATCTTAATCAACCAACTCTGATTTATTGCCTTTTATGATAATCACCAAGTTACTGTTTTCCGACAGTCGACTAAATCTCCATTAAATAAGTACTACTGATTAATTTTCATTCAAAAATTTCAGGCAAGAAATTTTGGTTTTACAAGTCTTAATTGTGAAATGTTAAAAATAGGTTGAATTCGGAAGCTAGATAAGTTATACAGAATGAAATCATCTGTTTCTAAATGTAATTATTCAGAAATGCAGTAATTTGTCATTAAAATAATTAATTCAAACGAGTTATTTTCTGTCTTGGATATTATCAACTAATCTCAATTTTCTTATTACCAGTCAGACACAATTAAGCTGAGCCTTGGCCGAATTTTTCACAAGATCATCCTGCAAGGAGATGAGATAACAGTCAAGAGGTATGAGTACAAGTGAGTTGATTACAACCCATCTCTAGAAATTTTCCTTTTCATCCCTTTTACACAATTTTGACAAGTGCTTTTGACTGTGGAGTCTCCTCAAGTCCCAACACATGACTTCTGGTCTGCGTTCGATTCCACTGAGCTCCCTCCTAGAGATGACCTTACTTGGTAACCAATTTCGCATGCTTCCTATTAGAATCCCTTTATTCTCTAGTTTTACCCAGTGAGACTCGGCCGTTTAGAGAATTAGAAGAGGATTATTAAAATTATAAGTATTTCGGTCCACAATTTGAGGATATAATCCTCCCTTCTTTACCCAGTATCCAAGAAAAAGTATGACCGCACAATTCAAATGTGTACTAAATATTATTTTTAACAAAGATCAATAGGGAAAAATAAAACCTCTTCTACACAGAATAAAAATCTACAGACAACGTAAACATGATCTTTTACTATTGAGACAAGGCCATAAAATTTCTGATAAATTTAGTAAACATTTTTTTTCTCTGGTCAATTCCAAACTTTTGATTGCGTAACCTAATTCTTCCTCTGATAGATCTGATATTCCTGAAAATCCAATCGAGTACTACTATTACCTCGAGGCGCCCGACTCCAATGAATTCACACCACTCAGAGTAAACTTTATCAACAGAGGCACAGCAACCTTCAACTGGAGCTATCTCGACAATTATATTCAACATCGTGGAATTTCTGACGCATTCCCCATGGTCACTGTAAGCAAAAAAGATTTCATTCACGAAAAATCAAATAGAAAATATTATCAATTGAATAATTGCATCATTTAGAGCCTCAAATATTGGAGAAGTCGCTTTGTCCTCTTACCAGCGGCTAAAGCCGTTACGAAGAAATTGTCAGAAGCTATCAAAGAGTGAGTCACCCTAACAACCTGCAAATCGGTATCAAATGAAAATATTCATCTTACAGATATCACAAAATTGTCAATAACGGCATTAAAGATTTGGTTCACTGTGACGTTTATGGTGGCGAGGCTGAACATGATAACGATGCGCAGTTGAGATACTTTATCCAGTTTTTGGAGTCCATCAATCGCCTCAGGAAAAGTTCACGAAAAGCTCAAATCCATCCGGTAAGCTATTCTTGCATGTCGCTTTGTTCATCAATCACCAAAATCATGTGCATTGCTTAGCATATATGATCTTTGTATAAATAAGAATGATGCTTGGAGAATATCAGAGAGATAACAGCAGGGGTGTCAATGAGTTCGGCAAATTTATCTTGCTAATAATTTTTCTGCAATTTCGTTCATCCTGTCTTTACTTGACCAAGTAGCATATCTCTCAACAGACTTTTTATATAGTGTCTCCACTATAGTGGATGGTGTAGTGGATTGTTCCCCAAGTCCAATAAATATGATATCTCATATGGTAGAAAGGAGGGTAATTTTTCAAATGTCAATATTATATAATCACAGGCTAAAATAAAAATTGGATTTTATTTTTTAATAATTCTAATTGCATTTTTTAACATTAAGAGTATATCTAAGGGCATATTCAACAATTTTAGAAGCATATTTTTGGTTGCCCTGATGATTAGTCACTTTTTGAAAGATGCAAACAAGATTGAAAATGCACATTTTGACGCCCCTAATCCAAGGACTCATTTCAGAGATTAATTGAGTGTTTTCATTGATTATAGCTAAGAAGCAGTTCAATATTTGGATATTTGAGCTTAGAATCCCTTAAATATGATAGTATGACTCGAAATGCCGCACTTTTGGGTAAACATCGCTCAGTCATCCATAATGGCCCAATAAGTAAAGATGTGACTTATTCACTCGTGAGCATTTCTTATATCTAACTCTTACAAAACAATAATGAATAACCAACTTAATCCATCGACATTAATCGAGGCTATTATATGAGTCAACTATAATTTCAGTCAGTTGTAACACCTTGATTTCATAATTATTAACCTTGGAAAAGTCTAATTCATTCCTCAAAATATTGAACTAATGCGTAAGTCTCTCACACAAGATGATACCTTTTTGCCTTTGGAGTTCTTTGGGGGTTTTTAGCGTTAATTTGGGTATTTGTAAATCAAGGTTTTGGTCAAAGTTCTTGTAGTATTGTAACAAGGAATTCAGAGGGTTTTTTCAATTTCTATTTAATTTTTCGATTTTTATCAAAATTTTCGTGAACCAAACTTTTTACAATCTGCAACAAATCATTCTCATCTGGCTATATATTGATTGAAAGGAAATTTACTAAATGTAATTCATTCAGATAAAAATTAAACGCAGTTGAAAACTTTACATCGTTTACGCTCATTAGTTTCAAGTGGAAAAAAAACAAGTACCTTTATAGGAGCATCAAGTTGGAGGATTAAATCTGTGCTATAACAATAATTGTAACTTTTTGAAATATTTATAAAATATTTTGTGAAGCAATTGACCGCCGAAAAGTGTGATAAACGATGGTCATCACTGTGGAAGAAGAGAAAGTCGACACCGATTGTGTTGTTAAATCTCAAGGAACCATACGATAAGGATCGGCCGAAATCAGCATTGCCTACTGATTTCTCAGTTACTCATCGTTTATCCCTTAATCAACCTCATCATAACTCATCTACATGTCGATCGGTACATTTCCACACAGAGATTAATAAGGTCTTGATTTCCCTTTCGGTTCTACTTTACTCTTCACACACTAAACTATTCTTTCTTTCCTAATCTAACTTTCACGACCTCTTTATTTAATCAAGATTTTGTATCTTGCTCGCCTTCCTTACACTTTTAACTGTTTTTCGTTGTTGTGCATCATCAACAAAGGTAAAGGGCTCCTTGTATATTTAATTCCTTATAATTTACAAATTCATTCAACATGTAGCAAAAAAGTAGTAAAAAATATACTCAGATATTGCCATTAATCATCCATTTAGAATTGAGTGAGAAAAATTAGTAGATTTTGTTGAAATCTTGATCGGTAAACAGTGTTTACTAAAACCTGTATTCTCTCTAATTGTGATGAGATTTAAAAATTTTAAAATATTCATTTCTAGTTTGGACCTATCAAATTTTATTTTTCGCGTTCCAGATAAGAAAGCTAGCGAACAAGTCTAATTAGTTAAAAATTGATGAAAAGCAAACTCTATCCGTTTAATAAAAATATTTTTTCATCAACGATAGATCCGAGTTTGAAAATATGGCATGAAGCTGAAATTTCAACATTCTTTGAACTGAACTTTTTCTTGAGAATAACCTGCCAAAGTAAGAGACAGAAATTCGTCTTATTCCAGTTTACAAAGCCTGATTCATCGTTAGGGAACACCAAATTAACAAAATAAAGACCGTAGCATAAATTCTTTGAGTCTAAATAAAAAGATTGATATTTTCACTCAAATACTCAACAATTTTTTTTAGGAGTAAATATATTTCCATCATGCGTCTATTTTTGGCCTAATTACGAAATAGTTTCATGGTAAAGACTCAGATCAGCCACTCCATGATTCTCTCAATCGTTGTTGTCAAGTGCAGGTCGAAACAAAATTTGAGCAGGATTTTTAATTTGCCTTTGTTAAAACAGATGCAAGAGAAAATAAATGCCTCTTTAGAATATGTGGCTGATCTCTAGCTCTTGTCACATCTCATATTAACTTATCACGCTAATCTGATATCATTTCTAACAAAATCTTTGCACATAAACTCTATATGAACATTTAACAAATCTACACAGTCGTAGGCATTGTGGAAGAATTCTGATTATCATCAACCTTTCTAGAATCACTTTACATTTGAAAAGTCGGACATTTCCAAAATTGACGTCCCATCTACAAGTGCCAATGACTCCCTGTCTTCTCATAGAGAGTCTACAATTTCCATAAATAAGATGATCGAATTAACTACCAGTTCTCCGCCGATTAGAATTTTAGCTGCAATGCTGGATCCTGAGTGAGGGTTATTTGTTTTTTTATAATATCCACCGACTCCACGTCTTGAGCCTCAGTATTCTGTTGAAACATGTCTTGAAAGTTGGTCAGACTGATAAGGTCAAACCATCTTTTGACAAAAATCTAATTTTTATGTTAAGAAGCGTCAAACTTCCCAAGGATTCGAGTTTCATCTTGTAAGGGCTAATAATAAATTTAATTCAAGCACCGGAATCCATCTTGTTGCCTTGTCTTCTGTGCTGCCGAATTTGACCTTTATCTCGTATTATGCAACAGTTTGGATCAAGAATAACTTGAAAGACGTTGAAACTATAACGGGTGCTGTTGAGTATTTAAACAAGTTGTTACAAAAGAGATGGATTTGTCACGCAAGTGGAAATCGGAGTCATGAATTTATTTTTGGCTCATATTTCTATTGCTTCCTCAATCCAGAGCAACTGCAGACCTCTAGTGACTTCTCTAATGACGTCAGCTGTGAGTTTTTGAATAAAAATAAGTCAACTTTTAACTATTCTTCAAAGTGCATAATTTATTCTAAAATAAGTGTTTTCGAGCTACTTGTAAGTAATCTCGTGGGCAGTCGATTTTTGGTATTTCAAATGTCAGGAAATACCAACACACCGAATTACCATCTCACACCAGGTATAGACGCGTTTCGTCCTCTTGGGACTCATCTATACCTGGTGTGAGATGGTAATTCGGGGTACTACGTTCCAGAAGGGTACGGAGTTGTGTGAAATAGTGTTAGTATTTCCTGACATT
>JJOG01004071.1:0-20610 GCA_000715275.1 Gyrodactylus salaris
CTCATGAGAAGGTTCAATTCTATGTGAGACTTGGTATAAATCAATGTACTCTTGGGTTGGTCTTGTGAATAAAGTTTTTCAATAACCCGCTGTATAAAGCCTGCTAATTACGAATTTGATACTATAAATAGCTATTCGAGAAGAACTACTCATAAGTAGAATGATTCAGCCTACTATTAAATCAATCTTGCATTCAGAGACAACCATGGATTAGGGTGAGACGAAAATATTTTAAAACTTTCTTGGACAATTTGAACACTGTTTTTCTTAATCTCCCAAAGAAAAGATTATAGAATACCTTATAGGATTTTTTTAATATAACAACAAATATGTCCGACAAAATTCAATTTTTATCAATTTCGCGCCTTTTTATAAATATGAATTTGTGATTCTCCTGTGGATTATTTGATCCATCCAAATTATGTTCACGTTTTCTTACTCTAACGGTCTTGAAGAATATCAATATGATCATCTTTTCATACAGTTTTGTTGAATGTCTGATTTGAGTATTTTTTATAGCAAATTTCTGCCAAATTGTGGCTAATTTGGGCGTAATTCTTGGACATGTATAGAGATATTTCTATAAAAATTGAATATACCATTTTATGTAACTTTCGATGCTTATCAAGCTGGTGCGTGTACAAAAATTTTTTTTTCGACTTTGTCTCACCTTAACCGCCTTATGGGGCTGTCAAGAGCCATCATTCATCGATTTTAATGAGACCATTGGATAGCCAAGAAAAAGCTCTTTCTTTTAAGACCATTTTAACCCGTCTAGATCTCTTTTAACCTAAATTACTGCCACTCCTGACCTTTCCTAATAAGTACACTTAATATCTTTTCACTTTTTTCATCTGAATCCGTCTAACTGAGCCGTTTTAACTGATACTGTCTTATCAAATTAGATTATAAACAGGTTAAATTATCAACATAGGGAAAAATTGAAATTGTGAATAAACCAGTGGAGAAAATAGGTTATGAAGATCCTTCCGGTAGTTTTTTGACGACCCTAGGACCTCAGAATAAGAAGTTTAAAAAGTTCAAGTCGTAAAAGGGCATTTTGAAAATTATTATAAAAACTATTTGGGTATCTACTTAGAAGTAGTTATATGCATATATTATTTGTTTAAACATGTAATTTTTGCTAAAAACCGTCGTAGTTGGCGTCAGGAGCTCAAATCGTCGTTATAATTAGAACCATTGAATAGTAAATAAAACGATCTTTCTTTTGAGACCATTTACAAGGCCTGTTACAAAGCCGTTATATCATGGATTCTATTATATTATATATCGTAAAACAGTATTTAGACCATTTAATTTGTGAGGAATCCTCACTGAAGATCGCTCGCCCTTCTGATCAAAATCAATTAAAATGTACAGAATATCCTTCGTTATTTCAATGATAGAAAAAGACTATGCAATAGAAAAGTTAATTACCATTCTCGTTTTTCATTGGTTGTTCAGATGAGTGTGTACCGCACTCATCTACATTGTTCAAACATGCTTATTTCACATGCTTTCAAATGAAAACGGCGTGCCCTTAAGACAGGTCACGTCAGCTCATCCTCTAGAGTTATTTCTGTGAGTTTATTTATTTATTATTCATATCAAGATTAAATTTACTGTTTTATTTATTCACAGAATTGACACAGCCGCAATAGACGATGCTCACTGATCAACCGTAGATTATTGAGGGTAAGTCTTTTTTTCCAATTCTTTTTTTCGGTTATAAAAACTTTTAGTTATAGTCTAGAATAGTTTTCTCTGTCTTGATAAAAGTTGGATGGTTATTTTGAAGTAATATCAAAAGATATCAACTATTTTTACTTGATTTGAGGCTTTTCAAAGTGTAACTATAGTGAATTGCTAAGCCTCATCCGACATAGTCTTGTACAAAAATCTTGTGACCTTGATGACAACTTTGGCTTATTACACCTCAAGTCAGGTTTTTTATTCTTGATAAGACTTAAATTAAGGTCATTATAAGAAATCCAATGATGAAGCAATTCATATGCCTTTTTTCTAGATGGCAACCATTTTATCCAGCTCTTAAGATGATCGCTTCTCACTGGGACAGATTTCTCAACTAGCGATTTTAAAAAGTAAGTTATTCTTATTTCGTCTTTGTCTCGTTAGATAAAGTCTATTTTAAAAATAAATCTTGAAATTAAGAAATACGACATGAAAATAAAATTAACTAAGATGATCTAAGTTAATTAACAGTATCTTAGTTTATCTTACTTGATTTAAAGCTAAACCGTATAGAAATGAACCCTAATTTGTGTTATATGATTTTCTCTTGTCTCTTTCCAGACTCGGACAAACACGGATCTGCACTAATGACCTGAAACGTTCAACTCGGTAGATGCCATCCTATGCTGCTTTTGACATTGAACTTTATTATTTCTTATTTTGAATGTTTATATTGCCCAGCCTACTTCTCTGAAAAAGAGCGTGAGAAGTAGGTTGGAGTGTTTCTAAATTGCAACTTTGAGAGTAATAGTTAATTGTAGCCACTAAAAAATGCCTAGACTTAGCTCAGTTTGACTTTTAGGATATAATTTAAGGGTAGAATGTATTGAAAATGAAGATTATATAAATACATCAATGTTTTTTATTTGAAAATCACCATATAGAGAGGACATGACAAAATATTTTTTTAAATATCAAAAATGTCGAAAAAAAATTTTTAACATTCCCCCCTTACGAGCCATAGCCCATCCCCCGAATAAAAAGGTGCCCCCTCAAATATTAATTGCCCCTCCCATGGTAAAATGCCGGCCTCAGTGAGTTGCTATTTCCTCATAATTTTCAAGGTTTGAGCATGATAAGAACTCCAGCAGGGCTTAATTTTAGTTTCCATCACTCTTAAAGTGACTTGGAACAAAATTTACCAAGTTGCAAGTTTACCCTGTTCAAATTCTGGAAATCCATTATGGAAGCAACAAAACAACTGAATGAATTCTCCGATCATAACTCAATCAAGCCTAGTTTAACAACAATACTCATTAGTAGTTTTGTAAATTAATCCTGGTTTTTTCATAGAAAGATTAAAACCATTTTATAGTACACTTGTAGACTCTCAAAATAAAATTTTGTGATCGGAAAATTCATGGCCGACAAAATACCATGGATAAATGGTGAGAGCTGGGAAATGATTTTGACTAACTTTAAAATGTAGTGATTTTTCAAACTATATTCGTGGATTCTCTGATTGAGTTCATGTTGACCTTACAACTATATGGTATATGCTATATTAGAAAAACATGCAGGAAAAATGTTAAGGTACAAAAAGACTGAGACATTGGATGATTTTATTTTGAATTAAAGTGGGGAGATATTGACTATAATGTTATATGAAAATCTAATGGGATAAGATATTAAGGACTGACAAAAAAGCTCTCACCAAAAGGGATATTAAAATTTGAAAAGGACACTATTTTAAACAGAGATAGCCGTGGCCCACTTCTATGCCAATGCTCCGTTGGGCATTGAATACATTTTCGGCGTAGATAAGCTCAATCTGATTTTAATATTCACTGGGAAATCTCTTGAAATTGATCGACTTCCAAGAAACAATTTCCTTCCAATGATGGGCATCTTCTTATATTACTTAAAGTTGTAACAGTAATATCGAAATAATGTAGCCTGAAAATTGATGTGAAACAACTCTATTATTCTCAAAATACCAACAATCAAGTGTTGGCAGAAACCAAAAACTTGCATTTGTAGACTATTATATTGTTGTAGAGTTTAGATGCAGGATCATTACAGGGGAAAAACCACACCAATTTAAAGATTCCAATTAGATCAATATCACTGGGAATAGCTCAATAGAAGATGACCACCAGCAAGAGATTTTCCAGGCCCTACGTTTCCTAAAATGTGACATACCTTGCAACAACTTACAATTAAACTATACCCATCTCTCCTCCAGGCCGCAGACCGAGTTTCTAGAAATCTAGAAGAATGAGGAACAATTCTCTCTGTTTAAGGTTGATTGATTAAAATTAATTTCACTTGGGCAAAAAGGATGACCGTGGCAAGAAAATATGATTTTTCGACGTAGCTTAGCTCAGATTATTGGAAACTGTCAATTTTTGGCCCTAATCAGAATTAGAGTCAAGCTGGATATTTCATGAATAAAAATATGACCACTTTTAAAGTCACTCTATTCCATCTCAAAGTACTATCCAAAGTTTATTAAAATAAAACGATCTTGGAGATTAACTCTAGGGGGGTTTCTTTATAATCTCTATAAAGCCAGCAGTGTTTAAAAGACTTTCTAATCTCAGTTCCCATTTTGAGGGTGGCCTATGCAAAGTACGCTTAGAATGCAGATCACATCTCGGTTTGTAAACAGACTCAGTAGGAATTTTCTTCTAGACTCAACTCAAAGGCAATTGAATCATGAACTCACAATTGCAGCATCTTTACAGATTATGGATCTTCACGGTGATTACATGTCCCTTTTAAAGTTCACGGAAGACTTCCCTCGATTCAGAATGGATCACGTTGCACAGAAATGATTCATCACTCAACCACACAAAGAGAATTAGTGAAATAATAAAAAAAAATAACTACACATGCTCACACTCACAGAATACTATCATTTGATTGGTCAATGGCATAGAGTTGAATATGATTTGTCTAAAATTGAGGCACACACCTACATTGTCATAAAGCAATGTTCAAGTGGCATAAATATTCCTCTACTGCATGACCCCTCCTTCATTAGTGTGACCCCTTTGCATTGTTACATAATACAATATATTGAGAATTCTTGTTGATATTTATCATCGTACTTACAAGTAACATATTGTATGAAAGTTTTTTCAAAGTTGATTCATAATATGAATTTCATATATTGAGGCGAGAGAAATATTGATATATGAATCATATATTTTAACATGAAAAATATCTTGATAAAACTAATTTAATCCAAAATAGAGTCATCTCACTTTGTGCCAAAAGAGGGCATACCAAAGGTCTCCAGCAATAACTCCATAGTCATGTAGCTGAACAGGACACTGGGCGTGGTTTTGAACATTTGCGTAGTGAAGCCGCGATACAATCCAACCACTCCCTCCTTCTCTGCAATATGTCTGAGGTTTGGTAAAATCTTTCTCTCCTTATTCGACTGACTTGCCTGAAATCGAGTACGCAGAAGATTGGCCGGATAAACAATTGTCATTGGAATTAGACTTGAGAAAATGATGAGGATGCAGGATTCGTAGAACTTTAAATGCGGCAAATTTCTCTTTTGGTTGCAATCAAATTTGTAAATATAAAAAAGATAGTTCCTCTTGAATATTTCATAGAGGGTTAGCTCCATACCGGAATAGGGTATGTAACTGAGCATTGCTACTCGGTAGCCGCGGTAAAAGGCCCGAATGCCTCCTTCTTTATATATCCTTCTAATTGTGTCTGCAATGCCTGACTTTTGTTTTGACGTACTGATGACTTTTCTAATTTTTATCACCTTGAAAATTTATTATTTTTTACCTTGAATTCATCAAATTCTGTGAAATATGCATCAAAAAGTCAGCCAAGAAAAACCTTAAGAGCCCAATAGAATTCAAACTCAATCAGAGAGTATGTTATTTTTGACATAATCTAAATTTTTACGATGAAAATATAACTTGATGTCATGCTTTGAACATTTAAACAAACTGAATGTAGTTTAAGTTTTTTGAATAGAATTAAACAAGAGAACTCACTTCTAAAGGATAAACACAGGACATTGAAACAAGGCCAGAGGTGCAAGCGATAAGAAATCGAGGTAAAGTTTCAATATTAGAGGCATTTGGATAGAGAACGTTCTTGAGTTTATTGTGGAAGGAGAATCTGATTGCGTTTTCTGGTGAGTTCTTCATACAATTAATGAGGTTACCCTGCCATAAGGACTTGAAACCTTCCTTATGAATAATTATACGAAAACCTTTGGTGAATTTTAATCTAATTACTTTGGATAATACTTTCGTTGATGATATCAAGGCGTTTTGTCTGCTTTAGTACCTTGACACGATCAATGGGCGCTGTAAATGTTCTAGATACGATACCAGATATGCCTCCAAAGACGAATCTACTCCCCTGGGGATTATTATGAACTTTTTCTTTAAGATCTTTATAAACTGAAATCATTTTCTAGCTTATAAACATTTAATCAGTCTCGGCAAGTGTTTTTAAGTGAATGTGAGTCTTTTTATTAAAAGACTTGAGAAATTGGTTAATCGAATTCACTAACTATTAAAACAAAAATAATTTTATCAATCTTTAAATTCTCTTTTAATCAGCCTTTGTGAAATTACAAACTAAATCTGGCAATGCTTTTCAATTCAATATCATCATTTCTCTTACATTTATGCTCCTATACGTATATAACCACTTGTCCTTACACTAAAGTAGAGGAAAGTTTCAATATGCAGGCTGCCCATGATATAATATTTCATTGCAGAAACTTAAGTCAAGTATTGAGATTCTAAAAAATTTTAGTATGACCACTTGTATTACCCTGGGGTCGTTCCTCGTACTTTTGTGGGAGCAATATTTACGGATAGTCTCCTCATACCATTTGCATATCTAATCGGCTTCATGAGGCCTAAGCTTATTTATCAATTAATCTGTAATTCTCCTTTCCTTATGATCCTCTTTAGTTCGAATGTCAATTGCGTACTTTGCCAACACCTCCATGATCGAATTCTACCAGGCGATTTCATTTGATTCAAAATTTCTACCATTAAAGTGTAACCTGATGACAATCAGTCTATTCCATTTAATGTTCTACTCCTCGCGATCTCTGCCAAACATTTTCGGATTCATTTTAAGTAATTTTCCCACATAAACTTTTCTCCTTTAGTGCTTAAAGCGAAATCGTATCTATTGAAAGATAGAATTGGTCTTTTCGTTCTTTTCTCTGCTTTAGCAACGTTAATTTTCCGCTCAGAACTGCTAATTTACTCCGGCCTCTTGTTATTGTATGGAATTTACTTTGGATCGATTAAAATAACCATCCCCTTGATCAACACAATCATCTCTAGTGGCCTAGCATCTATTACGCTAACCGTATTGGTTGATTCGTACTTTTGGGGGAGATGGATTTGGCCAGAAGCTGAGGTCTTCTACTTTAATGCAATTTTAAACAAGAGTTCCTTATGGGGTGTATCCTTTTATAACCCACTACAACCAATGAGAAGAGGGAAACATTCCGATTGGATAAAGAATATTCTTCCTTAATTAGCTTTTCATTTTAGAGACTACCCTTTCACTGGTACTTTACAAGGTTCCTACCGAAATCCTTAATGTTCTGCCTGCCTTTCACTTTAATCGGGTTATTTGCAATTATCCTGAGCAGCAATAAGAAAAAGGAGAATAGACAGATCAAGACCATTTTATATTCTGCATTGAGCTTCATCTCAGTATACTCCCTACTGCCGCATAAAGAACTACGATTTATAATCTACACAATTCCCGTGTTCATCTTCCTATCCATAATTGGCATGGATGAGATAAGACAGAATCTGAAATCTAGTAAAAACAGAATACTAAAGCCTCTCAGTGCATTATTCTCACTTGCTTTTCTCATGGCTATATTGGGTAATGTACTTTCCACCTACCAATTCTACGAGGCTTCCTTATCAAATTATCCCGGAGGATTTGCCGTCAACAGATTGAATGAAAATCTCTCTAAAGACTTCAACGCTCACATCTATCTGAGTAATTTGGCAGCTCAGACTGGCGTAACTCGCTACCTTGAAGAGCACGAAAATTGGATGTGAGTCAAGTTTAATTATATTTATTTCAAACAATCTTGTTACTCATAAGTGACTTGTCTAAACGTCATTTTTTATGAGAAAAATAAAGGAATACTAATTTGATTTTGCAAATATTAAATTTCTGTCCCTTTATAAATGTGCACAAAAATGAGAAATTTTTTACTTTTTGGCAGCAGAAAAATAATAAATTTTTTAAACAATGAGAATAGTATTTGTATGGAGGCTCAAATTGAATCAAATTCAAGTTAGAAAAATGGTTTAATGGTTAGAAAATAAGAATTTTGATCTAAAATATAAATTTCTATAAGATAAGCTGAATCTAGAGAATAACTGATATCGAGTTGGGAAATCAATTTTGACTCTTTTTTGATACTTTTTCTTAACTTATTGCTCTAGGAATCAAAGATCAATTCGTCCAATGAATAAATATTTGCTTAGCTGTTGAATAAATCTCTTCTTCTATTTACTCTTTAGGATGAATTAAATGGAAATTCTTACTCAACTCTATCCTAAATTCAAACTCTAATCTTTAGTCTACAAAGTCACTAACGAAGGAAATTTTTGAGATAAAATTGACAATTTACATTTTTATTCCCCATCGTCTAGCTACAACAAGACGGAGAATATCAAGGACCCATTTTCAGGTGAACACCAATTCACACACCTTGTTGTCGAAGAGAGTCAGATGAAGGATCGGGTCTTGAAGAATTTCAGTCTTATCTTTCAGGTCAAGTCATTTGACCGGATTGAATTGATCGTGGATTTCAGGAAATTTCCCTTTTTCAGACTTGATCACATATTGAAAGATGCACTTTATGTTTTAAAGAGGAAATAGTTTTGAATATAATATTATTATCTATACATTTTTTCAAAAAAAGTCTTGATTAATTTATAATAGTGATTTTAGGCTGCTTTTAAGTGGGTTTTGTTTTTTCAATTTCGTGTTCTCCAACGATCAAACCTACTCTGAAAATGAAAAATGTTTGAATTTGACACCACACGTTTCTCCTTGGATACGCACTAAAACAAAGTAGATATGAAGCTGAAAAATTGGAACGATATCCTCTGAAGTAGACTTGATTGATGTTGTAAAATTGGATTTGATTTGAGATTGCATCAGCAGAGAAGGATTTAAGGAAAGTTTTATTTTCCCTTTGAATTTTTCAACCCTTTCAATATCATGAGATAGCTATTTATCTAAGGAATTCCTTGCCAACGTTTCAGTCAGAAATTTGTATCCAAGGAAAAAGGTGTCGCGCCAGTTTCAAATACACTTTGTATGCAAAGTAGGATTTATCGATGAGGAAACACGAAATGAGCTCTTTAAAAATTTCACTACGAATTTTTCAAGTACAATGTACAAATCTTTATAAATAAATTTTTCCCGAGCATGAAATAAGTTAAAATGAAGTTTAAAAAAAGAATAATAAAAATTTATTTTGTCGTCCTATTCACGAGATCTGTTTGAAAAAGCAAACATTCTTTTTGATCCAAATCTCCAATGACTGTGTTTTATATATATTTTATATGAAATTGAAATTTTCCTATACCAAATTTTTGTTAAAAAGTTGTTTTTCTCAGAGCTATATGCTTCATAAATTATGAAAATTATAAAACTTGAAAAATTCTGACTATTTTTAGTAAGAATTTGCTGCTAGAAAATTGTTCATAAATTCCAGCAATAAATTAATGAGAAAACTAAAGCCATCACTCTCTTTATACTTAAGATGAACTCAATTCATTGGAAAAAGACATTATCGAAAAAGTAACTCATTAACCAAAATATGCATTCTTTTCAGAAAAATATGCCCAGTAATCTTAGAAATATGCAAAAATACACTTTTGTTCTGTCTAAAATATGCATAATTTAGAGAGAAACATTCATTTAGTAGCCCTACTTATTAGTTTTGCTTAATACAGAACTTAATATTATACTCACATGTTGAGTCGAGAAAACGGTTGTGCAGTGCACAATGTGCACCTTCTTTCCACGAGATACTCCTACGAAATGGGTAAAAAGAGAGCAGGGATTAATACCACACTTAAACATTAACCAATCAAAAACCAAGTCTTCTCTGATAGGCTACACATACGCACAAACCCCATTATTTCTCAAAAAAACTCTTAAGAAAATTATGAGAAAAGGCCATGATCACCAAAATACTCTTTAAATATCTACATTAAAGTACTATCACTAGAAAGAAAAGCAGCATGTGAAGTTATCTTTGTTAAAGTACCAAAATAATAATAACATGAGAAGTGAGTTGAATAATAACAGCAGCAGAGAAATTAATTGCTCTCCACATGTTTTTTCTTAGACCTTCAACGCAGCAAGGACTTTAAGCAATGAGTAATCGCTGAGCACTAGAGAGCTTATCACTCTATCTACGCATTCTAGATTCATCCAGAGTCATATATATAAATCGTTCATTCTTAGATTTTCATTAAGAATTTCAGTTGATTACATCTTCCTTCCAATTCACAAAGAATCATGACCTGTTGTTGTAGAACCGTCTGCTCTGATTACGTTACCGACCCATGTGGCTTCTTCCCGGGACAGTAAGTCAAAGTGTTCTTGTCTTGCCTAATAGGATCTCTTGATAAACATTTTTAATTTTCCAGCTCATGGATAACATGCGGTAGCAACTTCGTGCCCCCACACGGCTGGAGTAACACTGGTCCCTTCTCCGGCTACAGATACGGTGGTGGTTATGGCGGCTGTGGACGCGGCTGCTGTTAAAAACGCACCTTCTACCTCACGTTAATCATCATTTTTTCCTTTTATACTCAAGTATTTTGCTCAAATTGTTCCAATGTTGTTGAGAAAAACACAAAAAAACATTTTTTTCCAGTAAGTCTCACTAACTCATCGATTATTGGAGGATAATAATAATATTTTTCTTTTTCAGATCAAAAAATCAGTTCGCAATTTTTTCCTTCACAAAACACACACAGGAATTGTTATTTCTCATTTCTTGCTTTATAATTTTGTTTTCAAAAATCATAAAAATATATATTTTTCATACAAATAAACCATCTTTCACAATCAATTGGAACCATTCATTGAGAAGGTTTTTACACATTTAATTGAAAATTCCTTCTACACATTTCATTGAGCAGATAAATAGAAAGGAGAGCATTTATAATTTAAAAGTAAATTCTTATTATTAAATGACAATAAAATATTCCTCCATAATCTATCGTTGGTATGATGTATGTAATTTACTCTTGATCTCGAAATCTAATTGATCTTCTCATTGGATGGGAAATAAAAATCAGAGAAGAAAGTTCATTTATCAAGAGGTTGCGTCATTTTGCAGGGCATTTTGAAAAGCAATTGTGTTGGTTGATTTATGATAAATTATTGGTGTTTTGCAATTTTTCTTTAAATATTTGTTTAAGATGTGCCATCTGTAAAAAAAGAATAATTCTCATCAAGAGTTAATTTTTAGTAGACTTGTTTTAAACATGGAAGAATAAAAATCTGATATAAGCTGAGCATAAAAACAGACTAGAAAAATCATCTTTTGATCAAAAAAAGTCTCAGACTTTTTACTTGTTATTAGTAATATGTATATTTTCAGTTCAAAATATGTAAAAATATGTAAAATAAATTTCAAAATATGTACTCATCTAAAATAAGTAATAGACTGCATTGTAATGTAGTTAATGATAAATAATTAAATATTCTAATTTAAGAAAATAAGGTGCTTTGAGTTCTCTCTTGTGAATAGCTTATCGTCGCCAATATAATCACATATTCGCGAAAAAATTCTTTGAAGTATCGACTCATTTTATTCTCCTTGGTCAATCATTTGATTGGCTAGCCAGATTATAAACTATATGCTAATTTTCGAGAAGATTAATAAAGAAGAAAATAATGAAAAAGTACGAATCCAAATGTCGTTTGCCATAAAATCTGCCTAAAATCATTCCAATACCCTCATGAGCAGTATTACTGCATAAATGTCAATAAATTACATCTAACAAAGGACCATCAAAGCCATATGAGTTGTCAATCGGAGAGACGAATGTTTAAAAAAGGACATTAACAGAACTCGATCAGTACTGAAAGCAAAAATGGATGCAAAGGACATTTTATTAAAAAAAGGGTGCTTGACCTTTAAGGGATCTGCTGATCGAGAATGAAATCAATTAAAAAGTCAACGAGCAATTGTAATGGGTTCTTTCCAATCGAAAGAGGCAGACTCATTTAGAGAAAAAGGAACAAACAATCTCACTTCTCTAAGTATTTTCAACTTGTAAAACTTAAATAAGCTTCCTTCTTCTACCCTTATTTCTAAATAAAGGAAATATTAACGTTCATTGCTAACATATGCAATTAATCTCAAATCAAGCACAGTCTATTGTTTGAATCTTGCATTTTTTAAAATTTTACCTCTTTGAATAGGACCACTATTTTCGATTCCACCGAACCTTCTTTTAGAGACAGGTGAGTTGGTGTTCCATAATAATCAGAAAACTTGCAAGAGTAGAAAGCTTGATTAGTGTACACAACTAAGTTTATAACGGAAACTTTGGAGAGGATATGAAAAAACTTGAAAACTGGATAATTTCAGATTTGAAAGATAACTCGAACAAATTTCTTTTGATATCAGATTTTTAAACGTTTCTCACTACTCAGATATAAGCGGAGAGCTTGGTGTATCTCTTCTTTTTGTGTCTTTTTATTTGATAAACAAAAACTGAATTAAAGAACGAATTAATTACCGTGGATGCTCAAGAAGCGTCTATACATCGACTGCGTTGATCTACCTGCCATGGAATATTTCTAAATCTCACTTTATGACCATTTATGCAATCAAAATTTTGAACTTTAATTTGTTCAAATTGAAATTTGATAACAAAAAGTTGAAAATAATATATTTCAAAAAATCTTATTGAGAATATAGAGGTCAACATCAGTTCTATTCCGAGTATTATTCACAAGTAAAATCGAACTAATTTCTATTTAGTACAAGACTTTAATAATTTAATACGAGAAACCTCTCTAGCAAATAAAAGAAAATCAATCATTCTTTTCTACTAAAATCAGAGGTGCATGGATGAAAAACGCTCAACTGTAGTCCATAAACAATTTCTTTTAGTCCATTTTAAAGCATGAAAAAAGTCCGAAATAGTCCATGAAAAAAAGCTCAGAGTCCTTTAAATGAAGTCCATTTCAAATCGAAAAAAGGTGAAAAAAAATCATTTTCATTGGCCTTTACTCAAATTATAATTCAGAATTACAGGTGTTTTTTTATATTTTCTCTCAAAATTTCTTACTTATGTTCAAAAGATAAGAAACTCTAGAAGAGCCTCTCTCAGTTGCAGCAGGTGTGTGCTGGCATCTCTGAAGAATATTCTTCTGGACTAAGAGATAGTGGTAATCACTGTGAGCTGATTTCTCAACCTTCTTGGCAAAGTTCAAGCTCACTGAATTATTTAGCGAATAAGTATTCTGCCTAATTATGCCTACAAAGGCAACCAATCAGAAGTTTCATAGATCTTAACAGAGAAGCAGAGATATTCAAATATAAGTTTTCGTATAGTAACCATATATTTAAAGGCTTATTCAGATTTATAAAACATCTGTTCTGATAGAAATTTTTGTTTGGAAGGATGAAAGATAAAAAGGTGACTAGATACAGCTTGTACTAATAAATAGTCCATTTTAGTACATTCAAGCTGCTCAAAGAAAAAATGGTCCATTCCTAAATGTGTAACCTTAGGTCCTACGAAAAAAATAATCAGTTTAGCAAGCGTAACTAAGCATTCCTGATTCAGGGGAAAAAATGCATTTTAGTCCATTGGGTCGCTCTACCAATGTTTGTGTTTAATAAACATAGTTAATTGAAGTTAATTCAAAGAATATTCTACTATTTTAGATGAACTAATAGAAATTCGTTTCCTAATGACACTGAGAACATTAATTTAGTGCTCAAAAAATGACAAAAAAATGAAAGAAGCTTGAGAAACAGAAATATATCACTTTTCTTGCAAATCAGCTCATATTCACAAAATAGTGATTTTTTGAAGCTTGAAAAAACCTTGTATTATCTCGCGAAAATAGCTTATCAGTGAGATGAATGAGGCTATTACATTCAGACTATTAATTTTAATTAACAAAATAAATTTTTTTTTCTCTTAAAATTGAGTTTCATAGCCGAGTCTAACTCTCTTCGGGTTCACATGTGGGGTTATAATGGGGGAGGAAGTTTTAGAAACTATTTACAAGGTAAATTTGTTTCAAGGAGGGAGGAGACCGGAATCGAACCCACGCCATATGAGATATCATATTTATTGGACTTGGGGAACAATCCACTACACCATCCCTCCCAAAATAATTATTTTCATGTCTCAATATATTGCAGATGTATGCAATTTTATTTTATGCGTATTTTAAACAACAACAACAACGGAGTAGGACAGATGAAAGCCATTAGTCGTATATAGAATTTGCATTAATTATAGAAAATGGTCCAACTCACCCTTGGAGCCAAGTGCTAGCATCCATTCTGGAAAGTTCATAATCTTCATAAACTCCTTGTGGTAGATCTGGTTGAGGGGGGAGTGAAAAGGGAATAATTATAAAGTGAATTTGACACCAGAGGAAGAATATCCTAGAACCACTTGCTAGCAAAAAGGATGTGTACTGAGGGAGAGAGAGAGAGAGAGTGTGAGGATGAGCTTTGTTTTGGCGTTTGAGTGAAAATTAAGGAACGAAAACAAATTATTACAACCTAGTAAAACTTACGTGGTAACATTTGGAATGAAAAAGTCATATTACAATCTTTTGCGTTCTTTCGACCTACTAAGTATAATCTACCCGTATTTTCCCCAAACAGCAGTGAAGCAATTATTTATTCTCAGTTTCGGTGACAGATTATTAGGGTAATTAATAAAAAGAGAGATAAAAGTAGGTACAATTAGTGTTGGGATAACGACAAAAAATTAATTTCCACGTGTACATGTGAGCTAAGGGGGAGAAACAGTGTTGACGGCATATAATTCTGTTTGTAAATCAATAAAAACGTTGTTAATAGCAATACAGTTGGTTGCTACTTCTATTCGAAGAGCAGGCGTACTATTCAAGAGTAGTTAAAGTAAATAGCAGGGTTAGTCTAGTGGAGTTGAGACATGCAGTTTTTTGTGAAATGAGAACACACACGTTTCAAAAGGGCATTATTGAAAGTTCTACGGAAAATTCTTCAAGTTTTTAGAAGAAAAATGCATTTTTAGGAAATTTTGATATCTCTCGTCTTCTAGTTTTTTATTTCTAGAACTTTAAATGTCAATAATATTTAATAATGCCAAGTGTTTTTGGCCTCGGAAATGTTATTAAACTCTTGTTTTTGAAAAAATATCTTTCGAAAACAACACATTTTTTGAAATGAGTTTAAATTTTGAAAATCACTCTTGAAAATTGATTGAAAATAAGGATTATAGAATTTAAAATTATGAAAAACTGCATGCAAAATAATTTTCAAGACAATTGAAACCTTTCTTTCAAGTTCAACCTTTTGAGCTCTTTGATCAAAATAGACTTTTTTCTTAGAATTCGAGTTTCATAGACCCGGGACTAACTCTCTTCAGGTCTACATGATGAGTTATAATGGGGAGGGAGGGAGAGAAATTGTTTAAATATTGTAACCTCTTCTCGAGGTGGAAGGTTAGCAGAATCGAAAATGCACCTGAAAAATACACCTGGAACAATGTCCCTAAAGATTGCCCATAAATTATTGATAATTTAAATAATCAAATTGGTTAATTATTGCACGAATTTGGTCATTTGTGAAATTAAATATGTTGCCTAACTTTTGCTTGATTTCAGAGAAGACATCTTTGTAAGTAGTCCTCTCTGACGAGCAAAGAAACACAGCAAAAGAAGAAGACAGATTAGAGATTGATTTCACCAATTATAACAGTCGTACAAAGGAGCGATAGGCGTATGATTTTCGAATACGAGAATCCTATAGTTTACAAAAGAGTGATAGCATTAGAGATTAGAGACAATAGATTTTAGATCACTGATTCAAAAGTTTCAGAGATGCCTAATCTACACACAATAGCGGACTGACGTTTGGAAAAGGCAAATGAAAATCATGCAAAAAAACTATCTGATGCTGAATGAGAATCTTTTAGTGCAAAGTAATTCAATTTTTCTTGAAATAATTACACTTGATGAACTCTAATTAGTCATCTATTTTTCGTCTTGATTGATGAAAATTCCAGATGCTGGATAATTACTGATTGAGGTTGGATCTTTCTTACTAATAATGTATTCCTTGAGGAGTATAACGCCTCTAAAAATGGAACCTTTTTGGCTAAAGGGATAAACTGTCTACCAAAAGGACCGAAAAATACTATTGATTCAATAGTATTGAATCCATTGGAAATGAATTAATTTGAAATGATATTTGCAATATGTGATTGTTTTTGTAATTTTTGTAAAAAGTCCGGATTGAGGGGGTCTATATATTGCCAATTTCATTTTTATAATACGAGTTTTTATTTTTAAGAGTTGAGCTATCTACGAAGAAGGCAATATTTTAAAAGAAAAACATGCATTTCTATCGTGGTTGAAAGAGAAACTCTTTTTATTCATTTATGCAGAAAAGGTGCTAATTAAAATGAACCAAATTATTTGTCAGTGTGTGCCTTTTTTCAAATAAAACAGTGATTGTCAGAGAGTTAGTAATTGTTGTTGATTACACTTTATGTACCTATAGGTTGGATTTGGAAAAAAAGGGTGATTCAATTTTATTCAAAGACACGTTGCAGTAATCTATTATGAAATGTTGCATGAAGAGTGGGGATTAAGGTTAGAAGAGTAAATTTACCATGAGCTAGTGGTGATCTGAAAAAAAAATGACATTAATGGGGCTGATAAAAGAGAATATAGGTTAACATTTTCCTAACGTGTAAAGTACTCTTTCAGTTTCAGTGCTGCGACTATTATGGAGATCTGGCATAAAGAAAATATTTATTTTAGATATTTGTTTCCTGTCTGGGACTTATTATGAGATCAGGGAGCTCGGGTGATGATTTTTTCAGTTCTGATCATCAAGGAGTGTATACATGACAAATCGTCAGGCTAAAAGGTGTCAAGTCTCTATCGAAATAAGATTTTTATATTGACTTGAATCTAGCAAGAACTATTTCTAGACCGGTTTCGACCTATCAGGTCTCATAAGTAGGACTGTGCTAATCGACTCCCTCAATGGGATACGATCCCGGCCGCCATGTCTAATGCCAATGCACTACGCCACAGGGTTGCTTCGACCCAAGTCAATGTTTTAATCAATTATTTTAGACATTTTTTCAGTCTTCCAAAAGAATCATTTATAATTCATATTCTGAGCACAGAGATTAATTTCCATCAGATAATTCTGATGGCTTAACAAAATAATGAGGACCTTTATTAACTTTGATTTAGTGTTCCCCAACGATCAAACCTACTTAGAGAATTTGAATTTGGCGCGACACGTATTTTCTCGATTAAATAAGACGAATTCCTAACTGAAACTTGGGCAAGGCATTCTTTAGATAAAAAGCTAGCTCCTGAAATTGAAAGGGTTGAAAAATCCGTTTATTCAAAGGGAAAATAAACCTCCTATGATGCAATCTCAAATCAAATCCAATTTTTGATCAATCAAGTCTACTTCAGAGGATATTATTCCAACTTTTCAGCTTCATATCTCCTTTGTTCTAGTGTGTATCCAAGGAGAAACGTGTGTGGCCAAATTAATTCATTTACAAATTCTCAGAGTAGGTTTGATCGTTGGAGAACACAAAATAGAGACTTGAGCAGTCCATTATGAGAGTCGCTAATCATTATTCCCTACTGGTGGTGATTAGAAAACAGATTTATTGAGTGTGATTAAATTCCACATTTTGAAAGACACAATTTTAATAGGTCCCAAAGTCGTATCACCTCGAAATTAAATCCAGGATATTCAGCCGTGATTATAACATTTTATTCTAGGTGGTTTGAGACTCAAACTTTGAGGTGAAATGCTGAACTCACGGAGAATGGTTTACTGTAGCCTTGGGGGCAGCTCTTGCTGTCCGAATAGAATACGAGCTGGATATCACGGCCTGCGATCGGTTCTAGGTACTTCTTGTCAATAGTGCCAGTGTATACCTTCCCCGGTTCCCCTTGGTCGAGAATGACGTGGTCAGTGCCAAAGACTCCCTTATTCACAGCTTCATTCATCGAAGTGTGCTGGTTGGAGAGCTTATTCGAGCCGGACGGCGCGTAGACATAGGAAAGGTAGCCCTTGTGGAGATCATCAAATTCGACTGGGTAGATGCCGATCCAGTCAGATCGATCAGTTGAGATTTGCGCCGGCGGTAGAGGATCATTGTTTTTCTCTAGACAAAAATGTTCAGTCGTCAAGCAGCTTCATAGATTTCCTACTTTACAAGTTGCTGATATAACCTCTTTCCTGTGATAACTACTTTTGAGTATTCCAGATGAGCCATTCCATATTCAATTGTGATAAGATTAGAAAACTTTATAAGGATCAGAGAATAAATCTATTCGTAAGCTCAGGCTAAAAAAAATTATTTTAAGCAAAACTGAATAACTCTGGCGTGGTAAATATCTATTCAAATGTTTGAATTTGCAACAAATTCTACTATTCGAGGCTCAAATGAGTTGAGAAGGAAAGGGAATCAATTCATAGGTTTTAAGGAAAAATTAATATCGATTTTTCTCCTCCTTGTGTTTGCCTAAAGCCAGCCACCAAAAATAACAAGCCCCCAAAATACTTGACAAGAGACAAGCCTATTTTTTGCCTTATTGTTGAATAATTCCTCACGAGAATTTTTTGCTCTACACTACAAATTTGTATTATCAAATAAATGCTACTGAGAGACTGTGTTTACTCCTTTTTGTATTTCAACCCTTTTAGAGGGTAGAATTTTAATCCCAGATTAAGAATCTCTCAAGCTTTCCTGAGATAATGCTTGAAAAGTGCATTGAAATCGTTATCACAATGACATAATGTAGCAACTTTTAGTGATCAGAAAAATATTGAAATTATACTTGTATAAATAGATTTTTTAGCTAAACAATTGTTTGCTCTGAAAATAACCATAGACCCAATTATTATAGATCGTTTCCATTAGAGCACTGCTTGAAAACGAGCTATTCCATAAACTAGCTGCTTCAATTTTGTATATAGTAACTCTATAGAAGACTAAAAACTTTGTCAAACAGTCGCGTGGTTTAGAAGATTACTTCTGAAAGATTATGATTACCATAAACTGTTTTATTCGTTACTAAAGATTGAATAATCATTTGTTGTTCGATCGATTTTACTTTGCAAATCTATTAATTCTGAACGAACGAAGAAAAGTAGTAGGTAATCAACTAGGAGTTACTTCATATTTCAAAAGAGAACAGTTGACTGATCTGCCGTTTGGGCCACAATCAGACACCAAAAGCAATTTTTGCTTATTTCGTAATTTTGAAGAGACCTCTTAGAATGGCTCTCTACACATAGTCTCCAAATAATTTGTAATTGGGCAATTTATTTTCAAAATGTGGGCCTTGATTTTGTTTAATTCAAGGACAAATCAAAACTAAATTAATATTGCATTTCTAAGGAAATAATGTATCCTCATTCTATTACAAAACAACAAATTTAGGCGGGGGCGTTTGCGTTATCTGAGATTGAATTAATTTCTTTTAAATTGAACAGTATCACCAAATTAAAAGAGAGCTTTTTTCCCTCCAACGAGATCTAATTACAAACAACATGACAGATGTTTTTATTGCGGTGTATTTTACAAGATGGTAGACTCAAGTGTGTCTACGCTGTCTATCCTTGGTAGAAATCTGTTGCGATAGTTTGTATTATCAAGGATCGATAATGATTAAGAATCAATAGCTCTTATTATTCCCTTGGAGTATTGGAGAAAGAAAATGGATATATTTATCACATGTTCTAATCTACATTGATAGATGAAATTTTGTAAAAGCATGTTAGAGGACTGTTTTAGTCCTGGGATTGCAAAGACTGCTTTTGCGATTTTTATAAGCATGTTTAGCAACAAACGCTTTCAACCCCTGACATTTGTGAGATGCATTAGTAATTCTCAAGAGAGACTCATATTCCGTGAATAAGAAATAATAGTTTTCATTCTGAAAAAAGCTTCAGTAAAAAATTGAGGTTTATTGGATACTTCGCGAAGGAGCATGATTAAATCCACTAATTTTGTTCCAGTCTTAACCCGGGTATATAAACTCGGTGAACTTCCCAAAGATTATTACTTTACGATGCACTCGAGTTGCACACAAATCTAGATTGAGAGAGCATTTCATCATGAATTTTTGAATTTTATTTCTTTCAACTACGTAGAGTATTCATTTTACTGATTTGATGTTTGACAAGAAAAAAAATTAGAATCCGGGTACACCCAGGTATATAAACACTGAAAATTTTGAAATTTTTACTTCAGAATAATGTGTGAGGTAAATTCGAGAACAATATTTGCTTGAAGATTTTTTCGAAATTTTCCTTAGTTTAAAAGTTGAGAAAAGATTTCAACTTAGTTTTCTCGTAAAACAGTGCGTTATTTTGAAATATTTTCAACTTTGCAGTAATCTTAGAATGATCATCTTTAAATCAAAAAAAATAGTACAATTCGGATTCATAATGTTGAAGTTGCATCGGTTTTAAGATTTTGGAAGATTAAAATTTGAATGATTAAAATGGCGTTTTTAATGCTAGCAAAACTTTGAATTCTTGTATAATTATAACTAGAGATAATTAAAGAGAAGATCAAAAGCTCATTCCTTTCTCTATAAAATGTGATTAATTTT
>JJOG01004072.1:0-15438 GCA_000715275.1 Gyrodactylus salaris
GGTGGTTGTAATTATATTGAATCAATATTATTGATAGGACTCCTTTCGTTACGTTTTAATCAAACCTTTTCTCATGATTTTAATAAGGACTGCCTCACTGAAAAGATTCAATATCATTTCTTAAGAAGGCTATACTCATTACATTCCTACAATTCTTGCATTGCAATGTCCATTCTCACCCCTCTTTGGCTAAGAAGACTCGCCATAATTGTCAAGACTTTCATCTCAACTAAACCAACCACTCTTACAAATTCAAGTCCCACTTACTCACTGACTTCATTGATGATTTGAAACGAAAAGTTGACCTTTCGTCTATCAATCCCGACACAACTTTGAAAGACATTGCCACCTCACTCAAAACCCAGATTAATCCTCGTTTATCATTTCTGTAGGCTCAATTTGCTTAAATCTTTGCTTTTGAAATATATACTTTTTCAAATCAAAAAAAAAAATCAAACCCTTATACTTATGAGTAGACGTTGTTATTGTCTTAACATATTTCCATAAATGTTATGCACTGCATAATATACAGGTCTGGTGCCTTTCAAACTTTACAAGTTCCCCGTCAAGCTCGTGATAGATCCTACATCTGGGTGTTTAACGTTTCCAAATCCACTGCTCATAGATTAGGGTTTAATTACAAGCCCAACATGATATAAAAACAATGCTCATAGATTACATAGATAATGTTTATTTAATGTAATACCTGTAACATTCTGCGGGACGAAATCGCCTCCCTTACCAGGACTAAGGTTAAGAGTTACCCATAGAGTTATTTTTTCACACACATTTACACTGGATCTAGAATAGGCCTCAAGCAGCGAGCGTTGATTCAAATAAAAATTAAATCTTGAATCAAAATGCAACTTTTGACATTTATGTCCAGAATTGAATTAACTTTATGAAAGAAATTAAATATTATTGAGCATTGGTTTAATAAGATTGAATTCGTTTGTCCAAATCAGTAGCCCCTATACGATACAATAAGGAGGTATTGCATAGTTTTTTTTTCAATTTTCTCTCATTATTTCGCCATAAAACACCTGATTTAAATGGTTATGCATAATATAATAGTCTTCCAATCGATAAAACCTTCTCTAAATTAAGATGTCAAGACTCTGAAGACTCTGGAAAAAGTTCATTCAAGACTCTGAAGTAAATGGTTTAATATAGTTTCCTGTAAAATAAATAATTATGAGCCCTAAGAAGAATTTAGAAAAATATGCAAGTTTTTGCATATAAATAAGTAGTTTTTAAATTTCTATGAATAGTAGTGTTCTTGTACTTCATAGAATAGTAGTGTGTTCTTGAACACTCTCTTCTCATATCGTATTGCAACCCTTCTTCATTGTAAAAGACTAATCATATTCGCAAATATTTATTAAATAACACAAGGTATTATCATGAAATAGAATAACCTTCTCCGGCGCCATTCCTCGCCAACATTGGGCCAAAAGAGGTGCCTTTATGCCTAATATTATACAGTTGCCATTTCATTCTTTAGCCTGACTATGAAATATGCCAAGTCATTCTCCCTTCTAAAGATTACATTTTCGAAATATTCCGTCAACGGACCCGAGATGAGGATCAATGAAACTGTCAGCACAACGACTGTGAGTAGATCAAACATTATGTGAGTGAACGATCGTCTGATAGTTATTCTTCTATGATCTGATTGATTTCAGAGATCAATATTTCACTAAAATTATCTGGGCATATTTCTCTTGTGCTCGATTATAATCGATAATTATCAAGCACAATCCGCCTTTTCGGGTATAAATACGCTAAAATATGCTTTTCTAACTCCAAAACCAAGAAATTTAAAGCATTTTTGAATGGTTACTCAGTATCAGCTTTGATAGGAGGAACATCATATCAAAAAATGCTAAATATGCTTTTTGGGAGCCCCAGTTATGAGATTAAATTGTTACTCAATCGCGACACAAATTAAATGAGAAGCCTCTTCAGATCTATCAGCTTGATAGAAGAAACAAAATATGATTTTTGGGTGCCTAAATAATGATCAATGAAAATTTTCTTTCTTCACTTTTTTATTCTGGAGACTTCGTTTTCTCGGATAACAGTGCATTATTTTGAAATATTTTCAACTTTGTAGTAACCTTAGGATGACCATCTTTAAATCAAAAAAAATTGGGGCAATCCGGATGTATAATGTCAAAGTTGCATCGGTTTTAAGATTTTGGAAAATTAAAATTTGAATGATTAAAATAACATTTTTGTTGATAGCAAAACTTTGAATACTTTTATAATTGTAACTAGAGCTAATTAAGAGAAGATAATTCAAAAGCTCATTCCTTTTCTATAAAATGTGATAAATTTTGAGTTTTATGAATGCATTTTTCTAGTAGTATTTTCAGATTTTTCCTAGCGGGACACTAGGGTTAAGGTTTGCCCCGAAATATCATTAGGCATTCACCATTACCCCCATCAAATCAGACAGGATTGTGATATGAATGCAGTCTGCATTATTAAAGTATTCTTTTCATCTCAAAAGCTTTCTATCTGTTTAATGTATTCGATTTTGATTACAAAGACGCTGTAAGGACTTGACAATACATTTACACTTTTCAAACGATAGCAAGTCTCCTTATTTGAATATCAATAGATAAATTAAAAATCAATAGCCTCTTGTGGATGCATAGAAATCACTCATTAATGAATTTTCATCACTGTTTACTATTCCACTCACTATGGAGACAGCATCAAAAAAAACATAGTTTAGACACCAAAAGTTATTCTAGAGGTAGCGTTAAAAATTGCAAGAGACCTACATTTCTTAAATGATCAACAAGGAGGGGGCTGAAATGTTTGAGTCACAATTAGTTCACATAAAATTGCGTCAATTTCTTCTTCGAAAAACATTCCAACTCTTATGCAATACCACGAAGTGAGAGCAATATTTAAAATAATTAACACGTGGTACTGTAGAATAAATCGAAAATTTCAAAAGATTTAAAACAAAAAATAGTTTTTTCTTTTCCATAAATTTTTTTTATCACTCAAAAAAATTCTGTCTCCAAATGGGGTCTCGTCTGAAATAGTCTCCAAATACTCTTGCTGAGAATCTTGAGAGATTAAAAATTAAAATGTGTATTTCAAAAATAGTCGATTATAAAAAATACATCTCTTCTCTCAGTCATGTTTGCAATCTATTCATTGACCATGGCAGGGTTCGTATGGCCGGTCGGCTGGTCCTCTTCAAGGATCTTCCGCTGCATCCTTAGCAAATCCTCTTGCTCCTTCCTCTGGATAACACGCTTCTTGTGCTTCTTGTAGATGAAGATGGCAAGGAACAAAATTGTAGACAGACATCCGATAACAAATATGGCAATACCAATGTACATTCCGGTACTGTTGCCGGCGTCCTGACTCGAGCCCCAGACGCATCCGCCAATGAGTAGGGCAAAGACCGATACGGAGAATAGTCCAAAGAGTAAAGGTTCTCCTTCAAATAAAATCATGAGGTTGGTTGATTTTTTTTATAAAAAATCTTCTTTTGTAGAGGATTTATATATTCTCTTGTATAAATTGTGTCTCTTTTTATTTCATGCTAATTGAGTTGAAAAGGAATCAATTAAAATTCAATAAAATCTTGTAAATTGATTATCTGAAAGCATATCCTTGAGGAGGTGTTTAGCCTGTGACTGACTAGTTGAAAGTGAAGAGATGAAAAGTGACTGCCTATTAATTATGTTCACAGAGTGTCTTTTCCCCAAAAACCAATCAGAGGAGGGTAGAGAGAATTAAAGAGTAGGGCGTTGTGAATTCATTGTAATATTATTCAATTTCTGCGAAAGTGATTGGTTTAAAATCAAAAATGAATAGTAAAATAATTCATTGAAAAATAATAGTGAATCTTTATTTTTATGCGGGAATGTTTTCTTTGCCATTGAAAAATGTGTAATTTCAATATTGTCTAGTTAAATGTGTAATTTTAAAATCAAACAATCACCCTAATAGACGATTGAAGTCATTATCAGTGCAATGGAGTGTATTCTTCTCTCAATTTTATATTGATGAATTTTCTCTTGGTTTAATGTGAATGAGGTTTTCTTTGATCAAATTTTTGAAATTAATTTTTGTCACCTAAATAAAAAAATTAGTACAAGTCTTAGTAAACGAAGTAGCACAAAGAATTTCTAGGTTGTTAAAAGAAATTTCTTCGTCATGTACGAAAAGAAACATGAAATCAACGTTGAAATGTTACGTGATGAAGAGTGCAAATAAAATCGTAAATATGCATATTTATGTAGTTAGCTCATTATATAAACTCGGAGCTCCAAAAGGGTCCTACACTAAAAAGAAGAAATGTGCGGTTGTTGGTGAGTAAAATTTAGAGAGGGAGGTTGATAATTGATTTTAAATTAAAATCCGCTACCCTTAGCTCCTACTTCAGTCCCTGGGGTTGGTACGGTCCAAGTTTCAGCTGTGCATGCAGAGGGGCTGGACATGGCTGTGGGGGATGTGGCCATGGAAACTGGGGACATGGCGGGTGTAGCTGTGGAGGCTGTTGTGGTGGCTGCGGAGGAGGCTGTAATGGCTGCGGAGGAGGCTGTAATGGCTGCGCTAGCTGTGGTCATGGTACATGGGGGAGATTTACATACTGTTAAATTATTTTTCCCTTCAGCATAATCAATAGAGAAAAATATTTTTTTAACAAGTGAAATATTTTACTTTTCCTCAAATTTTGCGTTAGAATGACACGTTGTAAAAATATTGTGATTCTTCTCTTCTAAAGGATGTTAATAATCATTAACCACTCTAGAATGATAAAAAGCCAACAGTTTTTAAGGATCAAATAGAATCAAAAGTAGATTTTTTTTTTTTTCTACTGATTAGTAGTAACATCAGACTTATTTTTTATTCAGGATCAATTTAATAAAGGATTTTCGGATTATTCTCGGGTCCTTTAATATCTCAAATTTGATAGTTTTTACATCCATGTAAACGTATAATTTAGTAAATCAGATCAACATTATATTATTTTAGCGTTCTACTTGTTAGTAGTACGATTTATTTTATCTAAGACTTAATTTAGAATTAAATTCAAGTGAAAAATGAGGTGTTTAAAAATATTCAAGTGTATTAAGTGTTTTTAATATTTTACATTAGACTGGATTTTTTTCCGACAATCCCCTCAAGGTCCTGTATCCCGAGTAGAAGGTCATTAGTCCAATGAGGAATGAATACTTGATGGTGGTGAACATGTTGAATTTGATCCAGTAGAAAAAATACGTCACAAAGATGGCAATTAGTCCAGCATGAAAAATGAACGGATACAGAGAAAAGGGAAAGTTTGAAAGATTAAAGCCCACTACCATCCAGCCGATCAACAAGAGGCCGCAATTGGCCAATATCAAAAGGGAGAAAACGTTTGAGAGGAATGGGTGAGCCCTTTTCTCGGGCTGTTTAAAAGTATGCGACAATTCTGGCAAAAGGGAGTCAGCGTTGCCCTCGTAGACCGCGTAGGTTCTGGCGCCAGCGGCTGTTTTGGCCGACTTTTTCGAGATGTCGTTCCAGGTTTCATTCCAAATGGGCTTGATGCCTGTCTGACTGGACTTGAAATCGATTTCCGCCTTAAAAATAAAAATTAGTTCAACATTTATATTAATTTAAAAGCAGGTTCTTACCATGTCCCAGACAAGGTTATTCTCTATGCCAACACCTCCAACGATGAAAGAGAGTTTTAATTTGCCTTCATAATCACCCAACTCGTTATTCAGCGTGTTCTTGGTCTAGATTTTGTTAAAACATTCATCATTAAATAATTAAAATTAATTTTAGATTAATGAACCAGAATCAACTACACCAACTTACAATTGAACAGCCGTATTCGTTATTCTGACTCTCTGAACAAATTAGTGACGTGATAACATGAAGAGGACCGCCAATAGAACTCAAGACAGCGAATATCTGATTTGGCTTATCCGAATCGGGCTTAAACTCCAGGGTAAATGTCTTCTTGGAGGCATCCTTCATCTTGAGAGGGAAGAGATCCTTTGTCGGGTAGGCTATACTCATTTCATTATTCAGAGTCGAACTGTCGTATTCCTTGATGGAGACTCTGGAGAATTCAATTTTCCCATTGACAACCGCCGGAATAACGAGAATTTGCTTTGGCTCAGAACCAAAAGCATGTCCCTTACCAGCGTCGGCGTTGATCACTTCAAAGATGAACGAACCGGTATTAGTCAACTTTGAATTGAGCACCAGTTGGCACTCAAGAGAGCCGGATTGAGCTTTACAATTTGTTGACTTGACACTTGCTGAGATGACCTCTTTAGTACCACGTTTTTTCATCTTAATTTCAGTTATTGAAACCTTGGCAGGTAGAGCGACGTCTTCCCACATTGGGGTAACGTAGACCTTCAAATTCATGGCATTTTTGGGGACTTTTAGGGGAACTCCCACAGCTTGTCCAGTCGCAGCAGAGCCATGAATCACCAAGTACTTTGAGAGGCCTTTGGACATCTTCTTCCACACCTGAAGTCCTTTGATTACAACTCTGACGTCACCAAAGGCCTTTCTAGTCTTGTAAATATAATTCAAGACTTTAACCTTTAGAGTCTCATCAATGCAAATCTGTGTGGCTGAGCAGTAAGCGTCCAGATATTCTAATGAGAGGAACGTGTTGAAGGGACCACTTTCCAAATAAGAAAAGACATCAGCAGAAATAAACTTTGAGACCAATTTATCCTTGGTAGATTTAAACTCGGTGAGCTGTGCTTTCGTGAGGGAGAGTTCATTGATGCAGGCAAAGATGTAGGTAAGCCAAGAGCTGTTGTTGTCTCCCTCTAAGAAATGCTTAATCTTTTGCAGGGCAAGTTCCTTTTCGACGGTTTTATTCATCTTTTTAGTTGAAATTAGATAAAAGAATAAGTCCTTAGGGTTTGACAGATCCTTTATCGTGTATTTGAACTCGGGTTCCTAATTAAAATAAAATATTTAATGGCGAAAAGTGATTAAAAAGAATAAATTTACTTGGCATCCGAGAATTTTGTGCAATGACAGGTGATAGAAGGACTCTTCAATATTCTTTGGCATTGGGATTGTGTTGCAATCGAATTTTTCCAACTTTTTCTGCGATCCAACGCCAATGATTGAGTAATACTTTTCTTCTAAAATATCAGAATTGACATAATGTTCTATTCCCTTTATTAACAATTCAACATCCGGTTTGAGGTAGGTTCCTATCAATTGGATGGAATGAAACGTGTAATGGGATAAAAATAAATGAAAAGCGATAAACGTCAGAATAATTTTCATGATTTTACTGGTGAAAATTTTTCTACAATGCGCTACTAGAGTCAAGTTTAATTAAAGCGTAATTTTTATTTTTCAATATACAATATTTTGTTTATTCAAATGAACAAGTTGAGTGTATTATCGCTGTATAAGTCTATTTTACGACTTCACAGAGCCCTACCAGAAGAACTTTCTGAAATTGGCAATACTTACGTGAGAGATGAGTTTAGAAGGAATAAAAAGGCAAATCCTGAGCAAACCAAGGCCTTTATGATTGAATGGCAGGTAATTTAGACTTTTTATTGTAGAAATATGCTATAAATTTAGCTTCTCAAATAAAATCAAACATTTACTCTTTGGAGAATAGCCAATCATTTGGTTCTCATCTCTCCGAAGATCAGTTTGATTGCTTTTCCGAGCAGCAGCTCAAAAAGTTGCTGGACCTAGCAGAAGAACTTCACACAGACCCTATTAATGGGAAACCTATTTTGTAATAGATTATTTAATTCATTAGATCATTGAATAAATCGCAACACAGCACTTGAATATTTAATTTTTAGAAATTCAGTATAATTGTTGAATTAAAATTCTAAAAATTAAGATTTGCAAGTACTAGAAGAGGAACATATTGCAAAAATATCATTTTTTATTGAATGATTTCCTCAAAATCTTTTGAATCTAGCTTCTCCATTGAGTAAATGAAAACAGCCGTCTGGTTGCTTAATCCAGTCTTTTCAATGCAATCGTAAACGTTTTCGCAATCCCTGATCAGTGAAGCGACCGCTAAACAATTCTCGTTCTTTGCACCTTTCGATGATGGACACGATGAGATCTCATGGGCGTAACCAAAGTTCTAGAAAATAAACTCATGATCAGACCTACCAAAAAGTTAGTAATTTTTTATAAGATTGAATTTTTTCCGTAAAAAGATTTCGTTCCAAATCTTGACATTTTTTCATAAAATAAATACAAATCTGACATATTTGCAAGATTTATGTATTATTTTTACGCCATGAATTTTGACTTTTTCTTCACTAAATTGGCAAAGATTAATTTTCCTGAAATGATTTAAATATTTTTTTTACTATGTGTGGAAAATTTTTTTGTATGATGTGTGGGATATAATTAAATTTAACTTTGAAGCCTTTCTCCTCCCCAAGAACGATTTGATTTTTAAAAGTAGTTCACCAACTTGTCAGAGATACAAAATAATTTAGTTAATTACGACCTATATAGCGTCTTCAATGCACCATTTCTCCGTAAAGACAATTTTATTTTTAAGTTAGATTAATTTCCTGAAATATTTGACGCTTTTTGTGATCTCTTCCAAGCAAAATCACCTATGATCCCCCTTCGTAGGGTAAGAGTTAACATGCTCAAATCTATAATAATCCAACTTGTAAATTAACGGTAACATATAAATTTTATACGGCTAAATTTGATACAGGTAAAACAACGGTAACTCGATTAAATTTTAATTTTCCGATTCTTAAATGGAGATTTTGGTAAAAAATAATTTAACAAGCCAAAATTTAAATTATATCAAGTTACCTATTGGGTGTTTAATTTGTAATATTTTATAGATTTTAGATATTATTTTTTTGTGAAAATCAACTTTAGTAATTTTGTTGGATCTGTTCATAATTTTGCAACCTACATTATCCGGATAGATTGAATATTTATACTCAAGATTGTCTACTGAGTGAGTGTAAATCTGCATAATATCCTCATTAGACTCTGATCCCAAAATGTAGATTTCACCATCTAAAGATTATTAGATAATTAAAATAGTTACATTCTTCATTTGCTGTAACGCCATACGCCTTGGGTTCTTCTCCAGAAAGCCTTATTTCTCCTAAATATTTCCCTTCTGTCTCGTTGCTCTTTACTCCTGCTCCGAATAGGATTACTCTGCCATTTTCTCTGTCTGCAACCAGGAGAATGTCTCTTTCATGGAGAATTTCAATAGCATGTGGTATTAACATTTCGTCAGAGAGACCCCACTCTTTTATGTAGTTTCCTTTCTTGTCAAACTTGACGATTCTTGAATTGCAATATCTAGAAAAAAAATAATTTTTGTAACAACTTGACATAAAAATATTTCGTCTGATAAATATTTAGCAAATGTGATATTGTATTTTGGGTATAACGTTTAAAATATTGATAACATGTACCGCTAGAAAAACTGATCATTTTAGCTTTTAACCTAAAAATACGTACCCATCACTAATGAAAATGGAGCCATCTTGGCCAATTGCCACATCGGTTGGCTTACAAAAGTGCTTCTCATCACTCCCTGGAGTAAGCTTTACTCCTAAAACCATCTCTGGCCTCGTCCGATCCTCTTTATTCAACTTTATGATCTGGTGAAGACCAATATCGGTTATCCATAGATTCCCTTCGTTATCTATCGTTATACTATGCGGCATAAAGAACATGTGATCTCCGAATGTGGCGTTAACCTCTCCATCGACTAGGTTTACAATAGTCGGCATTGCTATTGGTGAATCTCCAAGGAAGACGTTTCTCTCTGTGAATGAGTTTCTATTAAAGCTTTATGAATATTTCCAAGTTACATGTCAAGAACATGGTCACCTCTGTGAAGGAGGAAGATGTTTGATTTATTTCTCACTGCCACGTCACTGATTTCACCAACACCTTTACTTTCATTCTTATTCTCTGGCCAAATCTTGGTTAGTTCAACGCTAACACTCGATTTCTCCTCTTCATATTCCTGTGGAAAAAGGGGTTAGTTTCAATTCTTACTCCAACTACTTCCGATTTGGCTAGCAGTATGCAAGAACATATTATTAGGAGAAATATAAATACTCCTTTTATCATCATCTGACGGAGATAATGCTAGAAAAGGGTGAAATGGGGAAAAATGTATCTCAAAAATATGGTAATCCCACGCTATTGGTCAGCCAATAGAAAGAGACTAGACTCATTCTCAAACTATTTCCATTGAAAAGCAGGTTATAATAACGATTAAATCATTTTTTTATTCAAAAGCAAACATTGACAAGTTTTCTTATGCTTTCTCCAATGTTGAGCTTGACAATTCTTGCTGCAATACCAAACCTTCTTACATTCACCGCAGCGTAGAGTGGACTTTTGGTTACATAAACCACAGAAATTACTTTCTTTACTGCTAGGGGAACTAGGTGTGCTTAAATTCATCAAAGACGAGTTTTCAATGAATTCGATCCACTTCACGGAAGCTTCTCGTGATACATCCTCCCCTTTATGGGAGCTGAGATGGTCACATAAATCCTTTGCCAAAATTGCCCACTTTTTGTTATACTTTTGCATGATTCCTTCTCTAATTTCTGGAATACTTTCGATTAGATACAAACCGGCAAACTTCTTTGCATCTGATTTGAAGTAGCCCATTGACATGTGTTCTAGACAATAGCGAAAGTTTGATAATATCGGCAGAACGTCTATTCGCACATCTGTAAGGTAGGATTTTATCCTCAAAAGTGCCTCTCTTCGATAATTCGGTTCCAGGTTATAAATTGAAGATTTATTCATTAGAATGGTGTACAAAGAAAGCCAGATTTGAGCTTCTGACTTGGAAACAATCGAGTTTCTCGTGACAAGACTACCGTTATCGCACCACTCATGGGATTCATTGAGAAACCAGGGTTTTGTCTCAATCAACTGACACATGATCAAAGGAAAGTCTAGTGTATCAAGAATGTGTTTTGTTACGCAGACTGGAAGGGTATTTATCCCATCATTGCAGCTATTCTCAATAAGATAACGGACTATATTTATTGCCTTCATTCCCAATTGATACTCGATCCATGCGAGTCTCGTCGTGTATTCGTTTGAATTTATTTCATGGTTTTTGAAAGATTGAATTATTTCACATTTCACTCTGTCATCATTTGAAATTTCTAAGAGCTTAGATACAGCTCGATGACACCACTCTACTAGGTCTAGACCGAAGTCGTTTATTGTTTCTATTGCTTCGCAATGGAAAAATAGTATTTGCAGAATGTTTGCGGTATGGAGCTGGTTATTTAGAAGGAGAGTGTAAGTGAAATGGTCATTTTCTTTAAAAATGTCAATGTGATCCTTAAAGACTTTGTAGTGCCAAATTTCGGCTAGCAGGAGGTTTTTAATCAACACTGGCATCTTTTCTTTTTCAATTAATAAATCCTTCACAAATTCTACCTGATTCTTCTCAATGCATTCAACTTCATGGTGATTTAATTTTTGTATCAGCAGATCATAACTAAACCATTCTTGAGATGCAATATCTTCTATATTGTATTCCTTTATGAGATCAATCTCGTTCTCAATTTTATCCCTATTATGCATGCTAAAATTCAGTCAAATTATTGTTGATTACACTTTTGAAAATGTTTCACTGCCAACTAGAAAAACAATATTAAATAAGAGACTTAGCGTTTTTGTTACGTCGCGTTACATTTTAGAATGTTATGGAAAACAATTTTCGTTAGACTCCACAAGTCTAATGTTATTCTCAATAGAAATTTCGCTTTCAATGTTAAAATGCCAGCCTTATCTCCAACCATGGCTGAAGGCTCCATTGTTAATTGGGTCGCAAAAGAGGGAGACAAGTTAGAGCCTGGTGACATTCTCTGCGAAGTACAGACAGATAAGGCTGTAATGGGCCTAGAAACTGACGAAGATGGAGTTCTTGCCAAGATTATCATTAAAGAAGGAACAGATAGCATCAAAATTGGCGACATGATTGCAATTATTGCTGGAGAAGGTGAAGATTGGAAGAGTGTTGCTGAATCTTACAAGGGAGAACCTGTGGCACAAGCAAAGGTGGTAAATGTTGAGAAAGTCGTAGAAAGTATGCCTAATGTAAAACAAGAAGCTATCCAAACTCCAATTTTATCCCATGTTAGTAAAGGACACTTGATTGGCCCTGCTGCAAAGATTTTGATGGAAAAACACCAACTAAACCCCAATAGCATTTCCGGGTCTGGTCCTTTTAACAACATTTTAAAAAGTGATGTCCTAGAATTTATTAAAACTGGCAATAAATCAAAGACACAAACGAAACAAGCTGCCTCTCAGGATAGGTCGACACCATTTATTGATATACCTCTAACGAGTATGCGTAAGACGATAGCTAATCGCCTAACTGAGAGCAAGACAACCATCCCACATTCTTATGTAACAAAGGAGTTTTCAGTTGTCAACTTGGAGAAGGCAAGACAGGTTTTGAAGTTGAACAACATTTCCCTATCTATCAACGACTTTATCATAAAAGCATCTTCTCTTGCCTTGCGAATGGTGCCGGAAATAAATTCGCAAGCCTCTAGTGATGGATCAATGAAGACATTGAATAGTGTTGATATTGCGATAGCTGTCGCAACCTCTGAAGGTCTCATAACACCAATAATCTTCAATTCTGATGTTAAACCAATAACAGAAATTGCAGCTGACGTTAAACGTCTCGCGCAAAAAGCGAAAGATAAAAAACTCACTCCTAACGAATTCTTGGGCGGAGGTTTCTCAATCTCAAATCTGGGCATGTTCGGCATCTCTGAGTTCACGGCCATCATCAATCCACCGCAGATTGCTATTTTGGCCTGTGGATCAGCCAAAGATTCCTTGAGAATCGATCCGATGACAGAGGGCCTTGTTACGGATAAACTCATGAAGGTATCACTAAGCATCGACTCTCGTTACATTGACGAGGTTACAGCCGGAAGGTTCCTGAATCATATCACCAATTTCCTTAGCGACAGTATCATATCATTGTTCTTAGATGACGCTGACTGCAAGAATATCATCAAGAAGCATCTTTAGCCAGTAACATATTTTATCTGGGATACTTGTGAGAGTTCTCATGTTTAGAAGATAATTATAAAAATTCAAAAGTTTCTCAAAACTTGTTATCAACTGTCTTATTTCGCTTTTTTTTATTAGACTTGTCGTTATACTACTAATTTAACCCTCATAAACCCGTTTTGAACTATATTTAAATCAGAAATTTCTTTCATTTGTAAAAACTTGGGATTTTTTAAATTTTATTTTTGCTACATAAAAATTGTAGATTTTTCTTCCATCTATTAAAATGGTTGAAATTTAGTCATTCGGCCCGGAATGGTCATTATCCTGTATCAAGATCCTCCTTTGAAAGTGTCTGAGCCACTTGAGAGTAATTTGATAATTAAAAACTACCTGGCACTTACCAAGGGTCCCTTGGCAAGGTAGGACCTGAAGAGATTCTCTTAAAATTACCCATTCTACTTCTGAGTAGGTGGCTACACAGTTTTTATAATAATTTCCAAAAGTTCCATTCTCGACTTGAGCTTTTCCAACTTCTATATTAAGCTTCTTACGACCTTTCTAAAACCATTATCGAGTTCCTTGAGGTTGAAACTATACCTCGAGAAGGCCCAATTATTAAGAGTTGATATATTCTGTGTATTTCTCTCTACATACAACGTTGAGAATAATATAATCTACGCAAGGAGAAGACTCACAGTGGTTGTAGAGGCATTTATTTGGCCCAATTAGTAATTGGCAATTACAGTTTCACATAATAATAAAAAAAATACTAATTTAACTACTTTAGAGTAATATGCGAGTAAAATTATCATGAGTATTATCTGTCTTTCTTGAACATATACATATCCCCTAAATAATTATTTATTTATCAGTTGATCTCAAGGATGAATTTTTTTTAAATCTATAATATCCATCTACTGTTTTGGACGCTCTCATCAAAACGAGTTTCTTCAGCTTTAAAATTCTTCCGTGGAATTATCTCAATGAATTTTATAAAATATCAAAATAAAATTTGTAAAAAACTATTTATTGTCAGTTTTCTGCTGAGAATTCCACAAGAGAATGGAATTAAATTTTACATTTGGATTGAGAATAAAAATTTCAATCTTTTCACTCCTCCTATCACAAGAGATCTTACACGGGACCTTTGAGAATATGCCGACCTCTTGTACTGGGCCAGAGTCGGTCCATTTCACTTCAACGTGCGGCTTATTCTCAGTACTCTTGTAGTCGACGGAGAGACTCTTCAGGAAAGCCTGCAGGGGTTTGGAAAAAGAATTGTTAAATTTTCAAGTTCTCAAAAGATTTAGTCTCTCTCACGAACCTTGTTTGTTGTAAGCTCAGTGTTGAAGCCAATGACAGGAATGAAAAGAGACAACACCTCATCTGTAATACTGACAACTACACCTTGTTCAACAAATGGACCGTTTCTCTAAAATTTTTTGCAAATTGAATTAATCAAATATATACAAGGATTAACCTGAAGCAAAGTCTATAAATCAACTATATCTTTCAGTAGAAACATATTCAGAGGATCACAAAGTCCCAAGAGACATATTTTGTTTCTGCGTCTATTTTTCTCACACGGATAAGCCGTCTTGGATAAAGGAATTATTTTCAAGGTCTATAGATAGGGTTCACTGATCGAATCAGCTTTTTGCTCAAGATTAGAGAACTCGTTGAGAATCAAAGCCTCAATTCTTCAACCAATTAAATGCAAGTAAGCTCCTTTACACTCGAATGAAAGTGTATATTGAAATACCAAAAATGACTTTTAAACTATTCAGTAAATATTGCTTTACTACAGAATAGAAGTTAATCCGAATCTATATTTCCAATGCCAATCAAGAACATGTGATGTTGAAAGATTGTTTTTAACTTTGAAAGATTTAATAATTGATCTTGATTCCTGACTCCGTAGAAAGTTAATGTGTAATTCAACAAGCTATAACTGCAGCTTTCACTAAAGTGTGCGAGTTTATTGAAGTAATGACGAAATTTAATATCAAAGACACAAACGGCGGCTTGTAATGCGTACCGAATGCAGATGTATTCTAAGTTGATTTGAATGAAGAAAAAACAATAGAATTGACAATTCATGACACTTAATGTAAGAAATATGCACAAGCTTGAGAGTGTACACATTAACCCTTGTTCGGGAAGTGAAAAAAATCGCATTTAGTGCAAGTTGGGGTGTGTATATACCCCCAATATAGAATTGATTTATAATAATTGGAAATTTATTTAAAATAGCAATTTTCCCATACAACAGCATAATGTATCGAACATGGATAATTATCACATTTAGAGCTACTTTTTGTAACCCTTTTTATCTAAACTTTTGGACTATATGATGCATCTCTTTTTACCTGAAACTAATTTTGGCAT
>JJOG01004075.1:0-35480 GCA_000715275.1 Gyrodactylus salaris
TCGCGCATCAGTCACATTTTCCTGTTTCTTCTGAAGGATAGCGTGTTTCATGTAGTTCCTAAATATTACTCCTATCTCTCACAAAAACTTGAGATAGTCGAGATAATCCCGGTTTAAGTTTTGGCGCAAGTTCAAATTAATTTGAATACGAATAGTTTTCCCTGTGTCCAACACCTAGAATAAATATTCAATCCACAGTTCCTCGTGAAATCATGTCTAGATTACGATTGTGCGCGATCTAAAACAGGTGTAAAATCAAAAGGCAGTGCCTTAACCGCCATCTTGTTTTTGTTACACTTGGAAAGAATATTCAAATTTCCCCCATAGGAATCAGTAGACTTGAAAATGCTTTTTCATTTGAAATGTGATTGGTTTCTTGACATGATATATTTGAAGGTTTCTGATTTTAAAAATGTTCTCTTTTTTAAATATCGATTTGTTTCTACTCTTTGAGTAGTACTCAATGAGTTCTCTTATAAACAACGAGAAGAGACTGTGTCTTGATCAATTGGAGGTCAACTTTCTGGTGTATATTTTAAAATATACATTTAGAGATATCTGATATTGATCGTTGATAGAACACGGATCTTACTGAATGCTTATCGATTTCATTAAAGTGGACGATCTTGTATCCTTCAAAGACAAATCGTTGTTCTAACCTCTTTTCTGTCCTCAATTAAAGCGCTCAAAAGTAGTGTGTATATATTTTTTAAATTTAATTTCCCAAAATGTTGCTACCTGTTGCCAAGTCTTGGTACTAAAAAGTTGACACTTCTTGCCTTTTCTGACTGTAGTCTAAAGTGCTGCTTTTCTTCACAAATTAATCAGCAAAGGACTATGTATTTACAATTGAATTTTTCATACTTTATAATCAATAATTGTACATAAATCTCTAAATCTCCCATCAGAATTCTGATGAGTAAATCTACCTTTGTTAGTATCACCCACTCCTCTTGAATTCAGTACACATAATTTCTTTATCATGATCAAGAAATCTCTAGTCTCCCCACTGAGCATAGATAACAACATTTCTTGCGTTGTATGCATTTGTGCATTCAATAATAAAGAAGCTGAGTATGCTCACAATCTCCTGTGGTGTGTACGTGTTCCCGATTGGGAGATTTGAGAACAAGGGAGTTATTAATCATTTGAAGGGAAATGTTAATCTTTGTTTGAACGAGAACGTGGGGGAAGTATGCGTGTGAGTATTTAAGTAAACTTTATTTATCCCCACTCTTAATAGGGTAATAACAGGACTGGTAATAGATAATTTATAGGCTAGAGCAGGTTAGGGAGGGGTGTTGTAGACATACACAGAGAGTGTATTACCCCCTTTGAGCAATACACACACCAGGCTACACACACACACTCTCAGCGAGCTGGGACATACGACTTGTATCACATTTCTACTCTGTCGTTCATTACATACATTATAATTATATTCTGTGAAAAAAAAAATATATATATTATTCATCTACACTCCTGTGTTCCCTTTATGATTCATCCCTATGGTAAAGGGGCCATCTAACATCCTCCAGTTTTCCCCTCTCGTTTCAGTAGAGAATTCCCCTTTTTCTACTTCTCCAACCAATACACCTATTGGCATCCCTCTCTCTTGCTTACTTTGAATGTGTATTTGAAATAGATTTGAATTTTTTTTTCTATCAATAATAATAGAGCTTCCACCTACCTCTACGCGAATCAACAATGCATTTTGAGTTCAAATAACGATAAAGGCTTCTCTGTGTTCTTAAGAGATGGATATATTTAAAAATTTGAATTAATTAAAAATAGTAAAAGAAAATCTTTTCTACACAAAGATTGACATTTTTTTTGAATGAATGAATGTTTGTGAAAAGTTGTGGTAATGAAAATCTATCGAGAAAAATTGAGTAAAAATGAAAGAATCAAAATTTTAAAATGAAAAAAAAATGCATTTTGAGAGAGTACTATTAAATTATATAATTATAGATGAATTAAACATATATAAATTCAATGTTTTTTAAGTATAAATATCATTTAAAAAAGATTATCAAAAGTAGTGTAGAGACAGAGAGAGTAGAGAAATGTATACAGAGTGAAAGAAATTTCTATTTTACAACTAACATAGTAATGATTATTGATTCATAAGAATAATGAAATGAACCAATGAGAATTCACCAAATTTCTCTATATATTGTGCACGCTTTCAAAGATTCAAAACTTTCTTATTCGCATTCTTTCTCTTCTCTATATCTTCTTCTTAGTAATGCTAGGCAAATTATCAAACAGAGATGGACTATTGTTATTATTTGAGGCTGCTAAGCACCTTGAAGGTAAGTCGTTATGCAATACGTGTGTAATACCTCCATTACGTGATTAGATCACATGGATTTCAATTTCTCTCTTGAAAAACGTGATTATAAAAAATATGATTTTTTTATTCCACTTTTTAGAACCAAGAAAGGCTCAGTCATCAAATGCAACTCTGACAAATAGCCGAACAATTTCACATAATTCTATAAATAAGAAGATTAATTTAAAGTATGTTTTTTATTATTTTATTAAATCGATAAAATTGACATGCATTTTCAATACATTCAAACTGGTTATTGATTATTAAACGATTCTCTCTCTATTTTTGCGATCAGATTTCCCCCGAGATCATCGCACAATGAGTTGGAAAAGAGCCGACGGGCCCATTTGCGGACCTGCATGGAATCACTGAAGATTCATCTAAACTTTGACTCCGATGCCACGAGAATCACTATGCTGAGCATACTCAAGAAGGCCAGTAAAACAATTCAGGTCAGTCACAGTGATCTCATGTATTTATTTTACATTTTTATTTTAAACCCTCTTTTTTTCTCACTCTTTAGGAATTAAAAGATGAGAACAAGTCTTTGCAGGAGGCAGAAACCAAGCAAAAGGCCCGTTGGAACCAGCTAATGAAGAAGAAGAGTCACCTGAAAAAGCGAATCGAAAACCGAAGGTACAATAAGAAAATCCAAAATTGGAGAGAACGCAACAGGAACTACTCAGAGTGTTCAATTGCCACGACCTCTTCTGGTAAGTGGCCAGGCGTCATGCGATCATAAAGTGGATCTTAAAACTTGTCCTATTTTACAGAAGATTCCGAGTTGGAATTTCAATCGCGCGGCGTAAACCGCTCCGCACTCGCCGTACAGTCAATCTCCCCGCAATCAGCGCACATTAGCGGCTCCGACGGCCTAAAGTACACCCATGACTCATTCAAGGGCAAGGCGATGTCTGGATGTAACTCAGTAAACACGTCCCCACCGGGGCAGACAACGGGGATCTTTGACACCTTTGATGGGTGCAGCCTCGACTCCGGCTATGAGGAGAACTCACAATCAACACCAAATAGTAACAGTCTCTGCGGCAGCGATCACACTAACGTGACAAGTATGCATTTTACATCAACAAATTCTAATAATACAATTCATGCTAAGAATCCCCTGTTGATTCAAAATAAGTTAAAGTTCGACTTTCAAAAGTCAAATAATGATCTGATTTCTGCTGGCCTAAAGAGGAATCATCCAACCGGCCTATTATCGATTGGTTCTGTTAAGAAAATCAATTCAACCTTTATTCGTACAGATATTCCCATTGAAAATTGTAGCGTCTAGATTTAAACCTCTTTCTATCAGACAAAATCAGATTCCTATCTTCAAGCTCCAGATTTTGCTCTTTCCACTCTAAGAAACTATTAATGTAACCTCTTTTTATTTTTTTTTATTCAATTCCTCAATTTTTCTGTGATTAAATAACGGAATATCATTTAATTTATAACGGAAAGACGAAACATCAACACTCTTGCATTTGACAGATATATTATATAATTTATATAATTTAAGAAAAAAAGACCCTTTTCCCATAACTGTAATATGTTGATCTGGAAGAGGAAAGATTATTTTTTCATTCTAACTATTATAAAGACATAATTAAATCTTATAGATTTTTCAATACACATAACCTTGTATAATCTGTGTAGATGTCTTTCAGATAAAATCTAGTTTCCTATTTTAAAAACAGGTCAAAATTACTCAGCAAGAAAGAAAGACCCAATCCCACCTCTTTTCAACACAAACCACCCCCCCCCCTTCCTTACCCACCACTTATGAGTCATCACTTTTCTTATTATTCCATCAACGAAGTGAGAAATTTATTTGAATTACGAACTTAAAGTTCCTCCCATTCAAACAAAAGTAAAGATTGAAGATTTTTTTCTCCGGCAGCAGAATCGAGAACAGACAAAAAACGTATATTTTTAAAAATGAAGAAATCCGCCAGCCACACTAAAATTTACTACCAAAAGTACATATATATATTTGCAAAAAAACTACCCATCACTTCCAATATTATTCAAAAAATTAACTTTTTTTCCAATTAACGATAATACTAAAAAATCACGAAAAAAATACCCATGGAATTTGGAAAAGAGACCTTTCTTGTGATAAACTTTGCCATATATATTTGAAATATATAATTTGAAAGAAACAAACTAAGCGACAATGTAAAAAATATTATTATTATTATTAAAAAAAGTTGAAAAAATGACTATATTTTTATACCAATTCTTCCATACCAAATAAACGATAAACTGAGCGGAAGAAAAGAGGATTTAGAAGGAGCATGAAGTGTGGACTCTTCCAGTAGAGGATACTACTTTCAAACAAATGCCCCACAAAGGCTGCGCTAAAGGCCTCCATACACATTCTCTCTCGATTGATTTCAATCTCTAAATCTATATAAAAATGTTGTTTATATTTTTGATGATGTTTAACTGGCATTTTTTCAGATGATGAATTTAAGAACTTATTATTGTTAAAATTGAATAAAAATTGTTCATTAAAACAAAATTACTATATTTGTTATTAACTATAAAAATGTATTTAAAACTATTTAAAAAAGAGACCAAAATTCTTTCCTAATCCGTGAGAGAACAAGTTGAAAGCAGAGTTCTTTGTCCTTGTTTTGGACATTTTTTATGAATCTCAGACAGATTCATTGTAAAAGCCTTGGATGGGTGTGTATGCTTGTACTACACCAGCGCCCTCTCTCTGTATATTTTTCACAAAATTGGTGTAGGAATCTACACAAACCTACAATTAAATATGTCTTCGTTACCACCATAATGTTTGTCCGTAATTAGGTGTCACTCTTTTGAGATTTCCTGCATCCCAAGTACATTATTCGATTACAAGTGTAACAGATTGAAGACTGACAGAATGGGAAAGCCTCAATTGATTGCATTAATACCTAGACATATGCTTTTGATTACGCTTTGTTTGTTTTAATTAACTCAACAAAGCACATCAGAGTGTACTGATAATTTTATTCACAGAGAGAAGAGTTGAGTAATCCCATTTCTCTCAGTGTATTCTGCATACCCAAAAATAGTGACTTGTGTTTTATGTGGGGAAGACAAAGCAATTCTTCATTCTGAGCATCTTCACTCCTCCCCCTTCTTCTCACTCGTGAGCTATGCAGCTGTGTGTGATTTTTCTGTCTGTCCCACTGCACACACATCCCTTCACATACTTCTGTAATATTGTGGGGGCAATTTCATCGTGAATTCAAATACTCCATCTTCCTTTTTGTATGTTAGTGTGCGTGAAATGGGAAATGCATACAAATGATCTATGATTTGGAAAAAGAGAGCTTGCCTATCAATTCATTGTTCCTTTATATATCCTATTCACTTCATCTTTTCTTTCTTGTGTAGGCAATGAAATTGAAGAGAGGTTATCGATTGGGAAAGAGTATTGATATTCTCTTTTCTTTCCCCAAAGAGTTTTTGTTTATCGCACTAGAGTTGAAAATGTCTAAAATCTAGACACTACAAGTTTCATTCAAATAACCCTTTATTGGGTAAATGTTAAACAATGAAAAATATTGATTTCTCCATTGAGTTTCTCTTAAATAATCGACCTTTTTCCTCCACCACCTTCCCCTTTGCAGTACATCGTTTTGGTTTTGTGTGTAAATCCTCTGGTGTAGGAGGAATGCGTAGGGCTTCTACGCACTTTAATGGAAACCGATTCCACAAATCTCTCTACCCAATTTTTTGTAATGCCAAAGTAGGAACATCGCAATTTCATGAAATCACTTTCCAAATTCAGTGTATTTGAGGAAAATTAAATTTTTGTAGAAGGAAGAACACGTTTTCTTGAATTAATCATGACTTTCAAGCATGACTCTGTGATCGTCTGATTCCCGAGGCAACAAGATTTCAAGGATACCGCGAATATTACTTTACAAATCATAACATTTTTTCAGCTAGACTCTCAAATTACCAGGTTTACGAGAAGTAAAAATGGACAGCAAACCCTTTTTGTTATAACCTTGTAAGATTTCATGATCCACGGATCCAGCTGAAAGATCTTTGCTCTCAATTCAACAGGACTGGCCATAATTTCATCTTCAGGAGAGAGTGAAAGACAAAAAAGATGCCAGCTTGATAGGAGAAAGCTCATTTATAGAAAAACTTGTTTAATTTTCAAATCAGTATGATACAGAAAAAGGAAGGCTTAAAAAGTAGATTTAAACCAGGAATTCTTGGTTTTCAATTCATTCATAAGGCGAAGACGTTTTGCACGAACCAGCAGACTTGAAAGAGTTGAAAACTTGCAGAATAAAGACAGAATATTCGTTGCGGTGAAAATAAAAAATATCAGTGGTTAGTTGACTATAGCAAGGAATCAGTCCATCGTTGCTGAGTTAAAACTGACTACCACCGGGATGGCTCAGACAATAGAGGGTTCGAACCCCGGCACCGGCGGTTTACTGATGAGTAGAGCTATCAAATGCATATTTTTCTTTAAATTATGCATATTTTAGACAAAAATTTGTTCCGATTTGCATATTTTGCGAAAATTGTCCCTGTTTTACACGGTAAAAAAGTGTATTTTTGCATATTTCTAATGTTACAGTACATATTTTAAAGAGAGGAATGCATATTTTGGGTAGCCCTACTGATGAGTTCCAAAAGGACGCAACGTGTCTATAACTGGTGTTGAAAGTAGTACGGAGATCTACGATCCAGAAGGGATATTTGGCTGTGTGAAAAAATAATTATAAAATTTCGTTATTTTTTCGAATTATTATGACTAGGCGTTTCATATTAAAAAATTAATTTTTTGTCCTTCTTATAACCTTTTACCGTTCTTTGAAGATTTAGAAATTTGGACACAACTTTTAAATTTTCAGACATCAACAGCCAATGAGAAACTGCCTCCCTTATAACTGTGCACAGACATTACTGTGTACTTCTCGCTAGTAAATCCCCACAAAGACTATCGAATAAGGAACTTATTTTAGTTACGTTTCCGGATTCGTTTTAATGATTCCATTGCAAGAACAAAAACTGATACAAAAAAACTGTATTCGTTGATATTTTGAAAGGTGAAATCTTGTCCAAAAGTCCAACCCACCCCTAACCGTATCTCCAAGTCTTCAAAGACGGATTGATCACGTACAAAGTTTTACATGCACAATTCTAGTGAACAGTTTTGATTAGCTTTTTTGCCTCAGGTACACAAAAGTCAGGTACACTTTGAAATTCGAGTCGATAGCTCCCAGTCGGACTCAAACGTTGCCAAGAGAGACTGTCTACTACCTGTCACATGTAACAACTCACTTCGTGCGCAGTCATAAAGGATGAAAGCTCCATTCTTTATGAGATTTCTTCGTGTTTCTCTGAAATATGAGCTCTGAAATTTAAGAGCGTACTTTTTCAAAATAAAAAAACGACACTTTCACGCCTTAGTATTTTAATTCATATCCATAAAATTTTCTTGAGAATTAACTCGTATGATTGAGGACTCTTTGGAATTGACGACTGAACGTTTAATGCAAACTCATTCTTTCTCGTTATCAAACAGGAAATAAGACAGCAAAATTCGACAGACTTCGAAGGGTATTTTTTGCTCGAGATTCTCCTCTGAGAAGAGAAATTATTCATGAACTCTAACAGGCTCTCTCTGTCATGTGAATATTTCGTTGGCTGAATAGAGACTTTCATGGGAAAAAAAGAGAGCTTATTTCACACTTATTTCATTTTTTTTCTCTCTACAATTTGACCTTGATATTTCTCCCAATTACTCGTACGAGAATACATTTATGCAATAAAATATCATTCACATCATGTCAAAAGTGTAGCATAATTTAGCGTAGAGAAGATAAACCTTGAAAAAAAAAAGTATTATTTTCATCCCACTTCAAAGAATATTTATTACAAGAACTCAGCGTGAAATGAAATTTATTACATGAGGAAAAAGTATGTACATGTTTTTTTCATTGAACATTACCTTAAAAATGCATTAGAGAAAAGCAAATCACCCAAGAGAATTTTGTTTATTTATTTTTCAGGAGTTGAATTCTTCAGGAAAACTTTATCACAAAAAAGCTTGAATTATTTCATGTTCAAATATTACATAATACATGTAGATTAAAAAAATCCCGCAATTTCTTGAAGGCCTATTTGCAATTTTATAGCCATTGGGAGAATCAGGACACCTTAGGCCAAAAATTGCCCTTAAGGCCCATTTTCCGCCTTATATTTTACTAAAAGCATAAAAATATGGTCCGAAGCCTAGAACTTCATTAAATTCGGGTACGGCGACAGGAGCCTCGATAGGTCAAAATACGAAATCCCAAATTGGGCAGAAAACCAGTTGACATTGACCAGGATTTTCTGAGGCACATCAAAGACGAATAGTACAGCCTGACGGACGCACAGCCATCATGAGGATTTTCCCTGGCGATGAAAAGTGGATACAACGGATTAAGATGATAAGGCACCTGAAGAGAACAATAAACTCAGCCTTTTTATTCCACTCAACTGGATAAATTGATAATTCGCAAACCTCGACTTTGGAACTTTGTTGGCCAACAGAAAAACTGTACTCTTTCAAGATAGAGCAAGGCCAAAAAACCGAGAGAAATTATCCTCAACGCTGTCTTGATGAAAAACTATTCATTAACCGCGAGGAGGTTTTTGCCTCAAATTTTGTAATTTCTCTACCCTCTAGAGCCCTAGAGGGTACGTGTGTTATAATTAAATATTTATAATCTTATAAATCAAGGCATAGATTTCCAGAGTTCATTTAAATAATATATCTCTGTGTGTTGTATGAAAATCAATAGCATCTTGCATGAATTAGTTGTTTTATTCAAAACCATTTACAAAATTGACATTTGCATAATAAGGCTGAGTATTGATTTATTCAATCTCTGTTTCTGATAAATGTGGAGATCGATTCTTGTAAGCATTTCTAGTGTATAATTAAATTTATCTATAAGGAAACATGTTAAAGACATACAATTTCCTAAGATAAGAGAATCAATAAAATCTAAGCTACCATTTAAAAACTGCAAAGAAGCTGAGATTTTTCAGTATCTAGATGTACACTGTACAGTAGGGCACTGCGTTTTGGAATAAGATCACGAGGAATCGCCATAGATTACTCAATTATATGAGGAAGAATTAATTCTGAGGCAATTTCCATCTTTCGTGCGCTTTAAATCTATCTACTAGGGTCGAGACTCTGTTCAAGCAAATTATTCCTAAAGATAATCAGATTGTTTTAACTAACGCGCGCATCAGTCACATCTTCCTAACAAGAGGCTTTTCTTCTGAAGGATAGAATTTTCCATGTAGTTCCCAAATATTTCTTCTATCTCTCACAGAATCTTGAGATAGTCGAGAAAATCTCGGTTTTGAATACGATTTTCATACAAAAATTATTTTGGCCTGTTTCCAACACCTAGAATAAATAGTTAGTACACAGTTGCTCGTGTCTAGATTACCATTGTGCGCGATCTAAAAGAGGTGTAAAATCAAAAAGCAGTGCCTCACTGTACATTAATCCTTCAATCATGGGTTCTTTCTCGGATCTTTAACGAGAAATGTTGCGTGTTTCATTCGATTATTTGTAAAGTTCTTGAAACAGTTTCAAGATTAGAGTCTTAGTCAACTACTCTGATTCGTTGATGATCGGTTTTGCCTACCACACCAAGTTGAAGGTAGAACACGACTCCAAGATGAGTAAGGTCAACACTGACTTGTATTTTCTACGTAAATTCTGCACTTTTCATCTTGGTCACTTTCTTTGCGGACGGTAAGGAGTGGAGTCCGTCCTCAAGTTCAGATTGAATCAATAAGTTAAAACTTGAATTCACCATCTTGGCAAATAAGATTGACTGCATTTCGGATTCATTAGCATTTTCCCACCCAACTCAGATGCCTGATTCTTACCCCTTATAGATCGGTTCTAATCGAAAATTATTCCTAGTCTAACTGCTTTCCCTTGATTTAACCTACTTTGTTTAAGAGCCCAATAAGCTGTGCTTGTAGATTTAAAAGGCATTTGAAAGAGCCGAAGAAACATGTATGTACCGTTTTATGTAAACTAGATCCACTTAGAAAGCCGCGCATTGTGTCATTCTCTTCTCCCAAAGCACATTCATCTTTCCTTCCCTAAACGTTATATAAATTAACATCAAAGGATTCAGAAAGGCTGGTGCAAATTCACTGGAGAGAAATATAAAATATGGATATATTGTTTTGCATCTGATATCTCAAATTGCCTGTAGAGAAGACAATAAGAGAACGCTTGTCAAAAAGATGAGAGATAAAAATACTTCTTTTTATCAAAGCAGGAGAAAAAAGATTTATCTCTGACTTTTTCAGTTTTTATAATTGGCATTTTCTCTCGAAATACACTTGACATGTTGACTTGATAAATGTATTTGGCCAGTAATCCGATACAATAATAACCTTTTTCTAATTAAAGTTTACAGAGTTTGTACCTTATAAATGGTCCTAATGAGAAATAGATTGGTTTTTGGAGAGAGGGCAGTTCACAAGCTTTATTTCCGCTGATTCACATCAGACTTTTTCAAGTACACTCTAAAACCAACGATTAAACGTGGATCTGACGAGAAGAGGAGGGACTGGATAATTAACTTTTGTACTTTTTTTTGAGGTAAGATTTATCTTTTGAGAGACCTCTAATTTCATTCTGATGAATGGTTTGGATTCGATAGGGTTTTCACGTTTGAATTCGGGGCGATCATTTTTGTAGAGACAGATTTTGTTCAGAATACAGAGAATTTTGAAGCTGTTGATGTCTTCCGAATGACACTCGTTTTTCGGGTGTTGGGTTGTCAACCTTTCCGGGTCTGAGTTGTTCCTTGAGTCTCTCAATGGCCTTCCTCGTCATCCTCAAAACTTGAATACTCCCATAGGTGCATGGGAATTGCTAGATCACGAAGCAGTCCTCATTTCTGGCATTATGGGATCTATTACTATTAAACATGGAGTCTATTAAACAAATGTACTTTAAAATACTAGTTAATGTAAATTTGAATCGGCGAAAATAAAGTCTCTTAACTGTTTTTGCTCCAAAATCCAATAATCATGTCTAACAATAAAAAATTGAAAGTTTTGACGAAATTCGAAAATATATATCTCAACCGAAATCTTGAGTTCTTCTCTAATTATCAAATGACAAATTTAGTTTTCACATGTTTGAAAGAAAAAAAGGAACCAAAAGGAAATTTCATGTTGGTCATCTCTGGGGAGGAATTATACCCATGTAGGAGAGTCAATTATACCCATTCCCTAGAGATGAGATGAGCAACATGAAATTTCCTTTTGGTTCCTTTTTTTCTTTCAAACAAAATTTCCACCTCTATTACTCTATTAACTTATTCATTGAACATTTTTCAAATTTTGTCATTTCATAATTTAAATAAATGGGTTCTAGCTTCTCCTTGATGCTATGGAAACAAGAGTAGAATGTACAATCGTTATACGCGCCTCGTCTCTATTGAGACTCGTCAGAAGCGAATATGTAGTCTTATAATAAAACAATGAGTTGTTTTCTTCAACTCAAGTTTCTTCAAGAGATTCTAAACTTTTGATAATTATCATACCTAGAGAGTAACTGATGATATTTTCTTCATTTAAACCTGAAATGTTTACGAAGGTTTTCATCACTGAAGACTCTTGTCTTCTTTCTACGTCTGCCGAAGAGGGTTGGCAGTTTTTTCACAGTGAATAAGTACTCGGAGTGACAAGTACACTCCCACAATTTAGTAGGCTCTCAACTTCCTCTCTTTTTATGTGTTTGCGAATGTAATCCTTCAAGTAGACTAGATCAAATTGAAGACTCATATCACTGATGCCTGAAGAAGTTCAATACATTCAATCGAGAATCTATTGAACGAGTAGAGTTTCAATATAATATTATTGGTGTTGGACAGGTCTAGTCGAAACTAGTGAGTGTTGATTATTCTGGATATATAAGCACCATCAAGCTTTTCGTCATGAAAAAGTTGGCTCTCTAAATGAGTCAAATGAGAAACTTCAATATTTTGGATCCAGATACTTTCGGCAGGTTTCTCTCAAAGCGACCTTCACGCCTAGCTTATCTCAAAGCTTTCTGATTCCGGGAGAGTCCATCATTGTCAGTGAAATTCCTGAGTCCAATTGACGCTTTCCTGTGAGAAGAATATCTCTCAATTCTAGGGTTAATTCTTGTGGGACCCAATAATCAATTCTGTTGACGTATCCTAACCATCTCATTGACGAATTTACATCGTACCGTGGGAAAATGAAGAATGAAATACTCATGAGAAAAAATTTAAAAATATTTCAAAACTTTAAAAGTAAATTCTGCTAACGAATATAGTTTAACACATGATTTCAGTATGGATTTTAAAAACTCTAATTTTCCTAAGAAAAAAATCGATTTTTGTGCTCATTTTTTCAAAAATACATTCCTATACATAGATATATAATTTCAGATAAAGAGAATCAACATTTTGCATTCAAGATTCAAAGACTATCATTTCTCTTCAAGTTAAATTTTGAAGATAACCTGAACTTCTTTCAGAGTAAGCTCTCATACACGAATCATCATGAATCTAGAGACGATAATCAACATTCTCCAAGCCTTTAGGTGGACAAGGGGACTCTGGACCTTTCTAGCAAACGTCAAAGGGATTTCTCGAGTAGCATTGAGTAGCACTTTGGTTCTCTGTTTATTAATGCAAATCTCGATTTTGAATTAATAAGAAAAAGTTTTGTTTATACAAATTTGAAATCTAAATAAATAAATTCAGAGTAAAAGGAATTTCGTTTTGTTTTTCTCTCGAATAAACATTGAAATCCTTGAAGAAATGCATCTGAATAAATGTTGTATAACTCTTTCATAGCGAACACAATGCAATTTCCAAAAAGCACTTTATTGATTCACTGATAAGAGAAAAGACAGAGAATTTGGTGTTTATTTTCTCATTCAAAACAATCTTTCTCTCTTTTAATAATAGTTCTATCAACTTTTTTGATATGAAAATAGGTAAAGGTTCTGGGGAGAAACCTGGATTTTTGGAAATTAAAATTATTTAAGTTTTTTTTAATTATCAGTCTACTTTCGAGTAACAACATTTTAATATATATTTTTTCTAATATGTCATGAAAAAATCTTGGCTTACTGATCTGTCAGTAAATTTTTTGAAAAGATTTTTTTACATTTATACCTTGAAGCGTCAAACTTCCGGGGATAACTGGGAAAGTCTATGAGCTTAAATTGTACAGTAGGGCACTGCTTTTTGATTTTACACCTCTTTTAGATCGCACACAATAGTAATCTAGACATGATTTCACGAGGAACTGTGTACAAACTATTTATTCTAGGTGTTGGAAATAGGCCAAAATAATTTGTGTATCAAAATCGTATTCAAACGAACTTGCGCCAAAACCGGGATTTTCTCGACTATCTAAAGATTCTGTGAGAGATAGAAGAAATATTTGGGAACTACATGGAAAATGCTATCCTTCAGAAGAAACATTCTCAATTAAAAGCCTCTTGTTAGGAAGATGTGACTGATGCGCGATATCTAGTTAAAAATTAGCCAGAATTTCGAAATCTAAACGGAAAATTAATTTTTCAAAAAATCTGATTATCTTTAGGAGCGGAATGATTAGCTTTGTATATGGATTTTTAACACATCAGAGTCTCGACCATAGTAGAGAGATTTAAAGCACACAAAAGATGGAAATAGCCTCAGAATTAGTTCTTCATCATATAATTGAGTGATCTAAAGCAATTCCTCGTGATCTTATTTCACCAAGGATCAATTAATATGAATTTAGCGCGCCACGTTCATCCTTGGATTCCCTTCTAAAATCCAAATTTCAGCCTAGATGGATTGTTGATTCTCAGATTGCAAGCTACCGTTCTCGACTTTCTTTTAGAATGTCACGATATCCACGTCTATTTGCAGTATTACTGTCCAGTTCTCTTATTCAAATACCAACCAATGCTATTCAGAAATTGTGTACTGCCTAAGGTATTAAATATTAGGTTGAACTGAATATTTTTGATTTTTAGTCATTCTAATTTTTCCGTAGACAAAACTTGGAGCTTTATCCGTAAGGAGTAAAAATTATGTAATAACTATTTTGCGTAGAAAATTTAGTATAAAACTCCTTCCATGTTTATTGGGCAACCTTAGAGGGACACATGTTTTCGCAGTTTAAAATTAAATAACATGGTTTACAAAAACATGCATATTTACATTTCTCACTGATGTTTATCACTATGTAATTTCGATTAATATCCAATTTCTAGCATATGGTAACCAAGGTGGAATGAATCAATGCAGAATTATTACAAAATCCCTTGGAGAGATCTTGAAAAGATTTCAAATGTCAACTTTTGAGGGCAAATTTTAGGGAACTTGATGAAGGTTTGATCAATTTTAGTTGACTAGTTCATTGAATTCACTGCAAAATATATAAAATTTATCCAAGTTCCTACTCGACGGATTTTAATGAAATTTTCTACAACCATCCGTTATGTGGTCGTGAGTGTTCCTAGCGAAAATCCATAGCTCTAACGATCACGAATCTCTGTTAAATCACGATTTTTAATAACCAATCAGAAGGCAGCATTCAGCCTTTTCATGAACCTCCGCTCCTGGACCTCAGTCGTGGATCCTCCTGTCATTGTTTCTCCCACCCCTGTAATCCGTTTCATTCCGTTTAGGTATAATCAAACAACTGGCTTTCCAGGAATTCAGCAACTAGTCCCAGGAATGGACCTCAATCGTTAATCCTCAGTTGGTGACATGGTTATTCTCTGCGAATACTGCAAGGCGAAGAAATTTCACAATGAGATTCAACGCACCAACCACCTGGAGATAGCTTTCAGCCAAGAGATATTGTATTGAAGAAAAGGGATGATCGTTTGATCTTTGGGAAGGTTCGGGTGGATACAATCTTAATTTCAAATATGATGATCCGTCAACTGGGGTTGAAGTCATTTCGGCAATGTATGCGAAGATTGAGTCAGAGGGCTTGGCCTTTATTCGTATCATTCAAGTTGAACTGAGATCCGAGGAGTATGCCTATTTGTGGGATGCAGTGGTGACCGACTGGAACACTTTAGGGATTGGAAGATTGACGATTTTGCCATCTACATTCATCGCAAGCCCCAGACACATGTATGAATACAATGTGATGGCCTCACGCTCACTTGCAATCCCAAATGGTCTCGAGGACAGTCGTTGAAAGATAAGTATGATATCACTGTTCGCGTTTTTCGTCAGAAAGTCAAAGCTTTCATAAATTGTAATGTCAGAAAGTCGGTTTTTGGGTCAGTTAAATGTTGGATACACTCTATACCGAATAAATATGATTGCAGAGATGCCCAATCGTGAGATTAATCAGAAACTCCACAACATAGTTATTAGGAACATGACTCATGGGTCCTGTGAACGATTGAGTCCTTCTTCTCCGTGCATAAAGGAGGGAGAATACACAAAACGATTCCAGAAAGATTTCACTCCAAGCACCACAACTTAAAACGATGGTTATCCGAGTCACATGAGAAGGTCTACTTCAGATGGCGGTGCAACAAGTTGATACCAACAGTTGGATGGTTCTGATCAGCCTTCCCACTTCTGTATGAGAGGTGCTATAACCCATTTATTCGTGCACTTTGAAAAGAGTTTACTTCAATCCATCTGACGTTTTGCTGACAACTTTTTTTAAGCTTTGTCAAAATGAAATGTTCAACGGATGATCCCGTGCCATTTCGAAGGGGTTATTGTTGGTCCCATGAAGGTTTGAAGTGTGCATGGATCAATTATTTCATATCCACGCCTCTTTGGTATTTCGGGGCGTAAAAAATGCTTATACAATAAATTATTCACCGAAGAAATAATTTTGATGACAAGCTAACCTCTTTAGAATACCACTTTAAGCTCAATAAATTTACATTAATTATGTAAAACCTTTCGTGTCACTGTTAATTTGAATTTTTGATTAATTTGAAATTTGCTTCAAGGTATGAAATAACTAATCAATAGCTCGTTTCAAAACGCTGCAGTTCCTCGTGTGTCAATTTAAACTTTTGTTCGACCATAAAATTAATGGTTTTACTACTCAAAAGTACCTAGGTTGTGTAAAATAAATCAATTTCTTCAAATTCAAGTTGGCTTATTTTCATTAGATTTATTGAAATTTTATGAACATTCATGACTCATCTTTCATCAGATTACTCCCCCAATTATGGTTAGTTTGAGAAATTCATAAAATTGACTAATTTGGTAAAACTACAAGAGATTTAATAAGAATTTACGCGCCCTAAAATGCTCTTCAAGGCTTCTGATTGGTCATAAATTTATGATCGAATTTTGAGAGAAACCAAAATGATAGAGAAATTAAGAGTCGGACCCTTGTGATTCTGTGAAGAAAGACGAGTCCAGATAACTTTGTGTATCAAGTGTAATAAAATCAATATTTGATCCCAAAAATAAAACCAAGTCTCAAGTGATTATTAAACTGATTTATTATTAAAATTAATCACAAACTATGACTCTAATGATTCATACTCGGAATAGAATTTTTCAACAATCTTCTTGACATAAATCGATGCCTTTTCAGACTTGTTTTCGCTCTTCAAGAAGCCAACGTTATCTAATTGATAAGGATGCTCAATGTAGACTTCGTTGGTGACAATAATCCTACCATCCTTGTTAAAGTAAACATCATGCATCACTTTGGTGAGGTGGTCGATGAGGTCGCGGACAATTTTTGGGACATTCATCTTTATCAACTTGGCCATTTCACAATACTTTTCCTCGTTCCTCTTCAAACGGTCCTGCACCTTCTCCAAGCACAATTCTGGCTTTGAGTTAAAGTTTTGCTGATCTGAAATTATTTTACAGTTTTGTATGAGATTCGGCTTTAGAATGACAATGTCTGAGACGTCTTGTTTCCCACTTTCTGGTCGACATTCTTGATTTTCTCATGAGAATTTAAGCAACTTACGCAAGACTAATATTTGATTTTCCTTATCATAACACAAGATATCCCCACGGATATTCTCTCCATCAGTATAGACCAATTCGACTTTAGATCCAGGTCTGTATTGGTTCATAATCCTGATTAGAAATTTGATTTATTAAAACATTTTCCAAATTGATATTTGGGATTTCGTTGTTAAAACGCATATGAATCATTGAGTCATTTTTCGATAAAAATGCAGTTAATCTCCTTTCTCCTTTTCCTAATATGCGCAAATGCAATCATTGTGGAGGACGTGAAACGTCTAATAAACTTGAAATCCCATCTCACCAAAGTCAACTATGATTTCACACTCTCCGGAGAGATCAAAGACTTTGTATTCACCATTGAAAAGGCCCAGTCGGAAAATCTTGCCATCATCTCTGCTAAGGAAAAGACCAAAACGATTCCATATAAAGAGATCCAACGTAATGATAACGGGTTAGTTTCTTCTTGCTAACTATCTCTAGAGATCGTCAATTTGTCTTTTCAGGATTCGATTCTGAGACAACCGTCCTTCTCAAGGTTAAATGCGTCTTTTATGGTCTACAGACTCCAAAACCTGCTGAAATTAAGCAAAAAGAAGAGCAAAACGTTAAATTCTCCGGAAACTCCCTCGTCTACTCAATCTATCCGATCAAACAACAGTTTACTGAAGTAGTTCTTCCGCAGGCTGCCATTCTCAACTACCAATTCGATGACAAGAAATTCAGTCAACTAGCCCATAAATTCAACATAGGGCCGTACTCTTCTCAGGAACCGCTTTCTTTCTCTTCTTTCTCAATCCACTTTACGACTTCTTCTGATTTTCTTACTGTAACAAACCTAGACCGTTCTATTGAACTATCCCACTGGGGAAATGTTGCTATAGAAGATACCATTGACATTTTCCATTCTGGAGCCTTGCTCAAGGGAGAATTCTCTAGGTTTGAGTTTAGGTACGGCCATGGGCTGCAAAGTGCCATTCGCAACTGGGTCACCTTCCTACCGAATTACGCTAGGGACATTTATTATCGTGACGCAATAGGCAACATTTCAACTAGCCACGTTGTCAACAAGAACAACGGCGTAAAGTTGGAGATTGAGCCACGGTTCCCTTTGATGGGCGGCTGGAAGACACAATACACCATCGGCTATAATCTCCCAACGTCCAGTTACCTCTTCAACTCTATGGATGAGTTTGCATTCAAGTTCAACTTTATCGACCATATCCACGCGGATCAGTTTGTGGAAAAGATTAACCTAGAAATTGTCCTTCCAGAGTGCGTAGAAGATGTCCGCATTGAAGTTCCCTATGATGCCCAACGTCTACTGGACAAATTGCGTCCCACATATCTTGACACTGAGGGTAGAAAGGTTATTCGATTAACCAAGAAGAATCTTATTGAAGAGCACATTCAAGAGATTATTGTTTACTACAGGTTTAACATTATGAAAATGCTTAGGGAATTTGCCTTTTCTATTATTGCCATCTTTGTTGTATTCCTCAGCGTCATTATCTACGTCAGATTTGATTTCTCCATTCAAAAGGTTAGTTTATTCAATTATTTTTCATAACATATTACTCTTAAGTAGGCATTTATTTCGAAATTTAGCCAATTTCTAGAATATTCTCTAAATAAAAGCATAAATTAAAAAAAATTTGCATTAAATGTAATTATCTTTAGTTGAAAAGTTGAAGGATAATTTGTAAAAAAAATTCATTGAATGAAAAAACTGAAATTCATGATTCTGTGTAGTTGATAACTCCACATGACTAAAAAATCATATTATTTCCAGAACCACATGAAGGAAGCCCAACAAAAGATAAACTCCATCGTAGGAAAGATTATCGATATTCAAGAGGGACAATTCAAAATCTACGCCAAGATGGATAATCTACTCAAGATTTATCGATTTGAAAAGGACCAAGATTACCTCACAAATGAATGGAAAAAGGTGTCAGTGACCCATTCTGAGAATAACGCAAAACTCTCGGGAATCAAGTCAAAGATTACTGTGATCTGGCCAGAAGGAAATGAAAAGGTAATTTTTGGAAAAGCAAAGTACTCCTGACAGCGGGTGAAATTTAATTTTAGTTTAATTCACAATTGTCAATAATTATTTTTTTAGCTTTCAACCCTTCAAATCAAGGATAAAACAATGATAACTCTCTTGCAGGAGAGTTATCTATTGACTGAAAAGCTAGTGACTAACAAGATAAACAAGAGTCAATTTCAAGCCACCGACACTGAACTCGCCGAGCAAAAGACCTCATTTATGAAGGGTATTGAGTCGATTTTGGATAAGCTGTAAAAGATGCACTGTAAACATTTCTCATTATATGTTGTTCTTAAAGGAAATAAATACATTTTTAATAGAAATGCAATTTCAGATCATTTTCAAGATATAAAATTAGTCCCATGGAGGTGATGAAGTAACTTTGAAGAAGACTTATTGGGGTTATATATTTGAAAATCTTTTGGAATTTGATATTTTAAAACTACATTTCAAGTTAATGTTTGTTTTAAAATTTAAATAAATTTTTGGAACTGTTTCAAGAAATAAATAGTCGAATGATTGAATGTAGGGAGACTCTAGAATCCAAGATAAAAGCTAAAATTGATTCTCTAAATAATTTTAATAAAAAGATTGAATCAAATTGCCGGGAAAAAGATGTGAAGCTTGAAAAGATACTAAACAATTTGAGCAACCTGCCAAATCCTAATGACTTTGATTTACACTCAATTCCCAAAGATTTGATAGAACTTCAAGAGTTGGAAAGCATGCTCCATCGTGTCCACAAGGACACTGAAGACTATCAATTTGAGCTGGAACTCAAAGTAGGAGAGAGAAATATGCAAGAGATGCTCCTTCGTAATAAAAATACAAAGAAAAAAGAATACGAAATGTTTTCCAACTTGAACGATGAGATTACCAAATCACAAAATAATTTAGAGTGTCTAAAGGATGTTAAAGCTTCATTAAATCAAGATATTAGCAATTCAAGTGAAACAATAACTGATTTAAAGTCCTCCATCATAGGCTTGACTTCTGAAAAAACAAATAAACTTGTAATCTAATCTAAAGTATAATTTAAGGCAAATTTTGACAAAGTTACCAAATCATTAGAAGCTAGAATTGAAGAGAATAAGGAAAACTTTCAACTTGTCGAAGAGCAGAGAATTCGCGTTGAACTATTGACTGAAGAAATACGCAACCTTGAAGATGTAAAGGTTACATTAGATGCGGATTTGAAGAACAAGACTCAAGTAGAAGATTATCTAATAGAAAGGAGTAAAGAACTTGAAGTTGAGATCAGAAGCGAACAGAAAAACTTGGAGTCGATAAACAATCTCTCGGAAGAGTTGAATAGAACAATTTCCACTCTAAAAGAATCAAAGTTTGTCAAATGTACTTAGTTTCTAGGTTGCTGGTTGATGAAGAATTGACAGAAATAACAAACGCTATTAGAAAGAAAAGAAAATCTTTAATTTATCAAGATAAACATTTGAAAGGAACAAATGTTAAAGATTTACTGAATCTGAAAAGGCTTGAAAAAAATGAAAGTTTAGAAGCTCACAGTCTTTGGCTAAAACATCAAAGTCAAATTTCCTTCTTCAACAACCTCAAGAGGTCCATCTCTTCGAAGGACTTTGGAAAGCTTAATTTGGAAATGAGACGCGAATTATTGAATCTGTCGCAAAGGTCCAATATACAAGGTTCTAAGCTAAAGTCACTTACAGCTCTGGCTGGCGATGGTGCTGTTGAAGGTGGAAAAATGACTCATGTTCGTAATGGAAAGCGCGCTAGGCTGCATGCTTTAGAGAGAAAGATTGACGAACTATTTGTGGTTAAGAAACGTAAATATGATGAATATTCTCTCATGAATAAAACCCATGAGGGTCTGAATGAAGAGCTTGGCCAACTTGAAAATCTCGCAAGGACATTGAAGGGAAAGAATTTATCGATTATTGTGAGAATATCGTTAAATTGTTCTCTAATGCAAAAATCGAACATTTTGATTCCAGAGAGAAATTGACAAGACGAGCGTTGAAATGGAAAAGGTGAAGGAACGGAGCAAGGTTTTATGTAAGAAAAGAGCAAATTTGCAGATTGATATTAAAGAAATTAAGAATACATCAGCAAACTTGGAGAGCAATGCCAACCTCATTTGGGCAGCCTTATCAAAGAAGGATGTCCAAATTCAGAATCTTACAGAAGCGAGAGATGTCGGGAAGAGGGAATCGAAAAAGAGGCAAAATGAAATCCTCAAGTTCGTACGTTGGTTAGTAACACTCATTTTCTCCTTGTAGAAGGAGGAGAGCCTCAAGAGAAAACAGAAGCTGTTTGACCTGACAGCTCTGGTCAACATTTTAAAGTCTCAAATGAAAATTGAAAATGAAACAATTCGTCTCAAGGGGAAGCTAGACTCGGTGGAAAATAATTTGAAGAAAGAAACCTTCAAGATTGAAGTAATTACAGAAGAGATGGCTCAGAGAAAGCGAGAAGCCAAAGTGGCCAATAAGAAACTAACATTTACGTTGCTGAGAAATATGAGCGCAGAGTATTCTCTGAGAGTCTACAATGGAAGAAAGAGATTACTATTTGAAGATGGGAAGTATCTGAGAGAAATAACTCTGAAGGATGAAAAAATTTACGGGGATTTCGAAATTACCAGCCACGAGATTAGCTCAAGAGTTGTAAGAAGAAAGATGACTCTGCTGGATCTTGAACGGCTCGAAAGAGACATCAAATTAGCGCAAGAAAAGACCCTCGAGAGGGATTTACTCCTCACTTACATGAGGCGCCTACTTTCCAGGATGCAAAGCGAGCCTAGTGGGACTGGTTGTGTGGCAAGGAAATTATTGGCTTCCAAAAAGAGAATTGATCTATTGGACAGGGCGATGAAAATCAAGAAAGGACAGCTCAACTTTTACAAGACCTTGTGTATGAATTGATAGGTTTAATTAATTAATGTTTCATTAACAATTTCTGATTCTTATGCCTTATCGAGAATCCTCTTCGGCGTACGCAAGTGTTTCGGGCCATTATAAAATTCTATTATTTGCCAAACAGTATTCCGTTATGGACTAATGAATTGATAGCTCGTTCGGCATAAAAAGGATAAAGCCTGACCCGCCATCTTCTTATTCACACATGATTTGCGTAATTTAGTGAGATAAGATCCTTGTATTTCCTATGCCTGTATTCGAAGAGTAGAACCTGCTACATGATAAGGCTTCTAAGCTAACACACATGAAACGTGTGAATTGCTATGCGTTAAATTCCCTTTTCTAACAGCAGAATCCATGTGTGGTAACACACACTGTGTTCTAAATACTGTTCTTCTGTAATTAATTGCTCGATATATGCAGGTAAAGTATGGTGCTCATTCACCAATAGTGAATTAAAATTTAGATTTTGAAAAACGGTTATTTATTACACGTGGACCCGAGAAAACGTGCTCTCCACTAATTCAATGCATTTCCCCTGGCCCCATATCTCTCTTTCTTTATTTTTTCAATGTGTGTGATAAAGGCACATTTTGTCCATGATTAGAATACATCTATCCTATTGTCAGAGGTCAAATGTAATAAAAATCCAGCTATATCATTTTTACATAAGGAAATGAATTTGTCACACCTTTTTTTGATGAAGAGCCTTTGCAGAGGGTAATTTTGTGTAATTGAGGGTTGAAGATTTGGCTTTGTACCTGAGAATGACTTCTCTACCAATTTTTTTTCTACAAATTCTCTAAGCAGCACAGTGTTGTAGTACATGGATTATACTGTTGTGATATTGAGGTTTTATTTATTACACCAAAAGTGAATCGAAGGAGCTTGCCCCTTTTATTAACCTTGAATGTTTCATAATGATTATGAAATGACATTTTTCAATTTTACACGCGTCATTTTTTATTGAAATTTGGAAATGTACATTTGTTGAATACATTTTATACATGCTCGGAATACATTCTCGAGTCCACATGTTAATTTTTTCCTACAATCTGCTATTTTTTTGGGGAGTAAAAAAGGTATAATAACATGATTTTAAACAATTTTCGTACATTTTGACCTTTATCTACCTGTAATTCTAAGAAGGAGGCCAGTTGAATTGAACCCACGTACTGCGGGGAGTAATAGCTTGGAAATTCCTCATTTATTTACAAACGCAGATTTCTCTTCGGTCTGATTGGTTTAATCTAACCAATAAAAATCGAGTATTTTCATTTGTCGAGATCATGTAGAATTCATATTACAGGTGTGAAATAAGTAGAATTGGGCGGTAATGTATGCAACTGATTTAAAGAAATGGAATACATAATAATACGAAAATCTTATGATTTTAAAATCAATCTTTACTGAGAAATTAATTCTTGATATCTAAAAACATCATTTTATAGTCCTATCACCGGGCAAGGACTCAAGACCCTCTCTTGTGGGAAATGAAGAGGCAGGCTTCTCTTCCTTTCCACGCTCGTTGTCAAACATTAGGCCCTCTGCTATCATTTCTTTGCGCTCTTGACTGTATTTCTTCTACAAGCGATAGTTGATGAGAATTTAAAAATCAAGCTATACCATTCATGAGTTGCACAATTAACTTATTTCCATCTGAGGCACTAAAACTGCAAATTATGAGTCTTTTTATGATATATCTCGATAAAACTCAAATTTAATAATAGGTTCAGCAACTTGAAATTCCAAATATGCGTTTCTTATTGATGATCACGTTTTCTCCCAAAAAGATTGATTTCTCAAAAAATTGATTGAACAAACCTCAAACCTTTCGCCACCCTTTTGACGAGCTGTCATCATTTTCTCAATCTTGATAATCTCTTCTTCAGTTGGAGGCTCTGCTCTCTTGTTGCGAAGCCAGCGCTCCCATTCAGGTGAGACCTTTGGTGTATCTTTAAAGAGGATACAAGATTTAGTCAAAGACTTGATTTATCTTGTCGAGTAAAATTCCCTTCCAAATAAACTCTACACCTTTAAAGGATTCTTACCACCAGCCAACTCCTGCCAGGCCTGATTCACGCTCTTCTGGTGATGCAGCAGCACATATCTCTCCGGTCTCTTGTTGTATTTATCACTGTACTTGTTTAATGGCGTCTCGTAGAAGCGATTTCCATCCTTGTCACGACCTACGAGGACAGGCTTTGGCGAGAGGAGGCCAAACTTGATTGACTTGAGGAAGCTATCAAATAGCTTGCCCATCGCTAAAATAATAATTTTATTATTCTCCTCTCAAGAATCATGTGAATAGAAGACGTGTAAATGTATAATGGTTGGCGGAAAATGTATTTAAAAAATTACGATAATAATTAAAAACTATTGTACAAAACTATTGAGTGTGTGTGTGTGTGTGTGTGAGAGAGGAGGGGGTGATTTTGGGGAGAGAACACTTTTGTACTGTTTTGTTGTTGTAAATAATTGTCACAATGGAATGCTTGATGAATGCTTCCAGAATGTAAAGGTGCCTCAACCCTTGACCTCAATGAGAACCTCTTTCAGAGACAAAACAGCAGGATCATCGTACATAGATGGTCCTAGAGAATTGAGGAGACGGTCTGAGGCTTCGATAGTCATCTTTAAACGTCTCCTGCACGTAGTCAGCTGGGTTTGTATCTCTACGGCATTGCCGCCAGCTGATTTCAATTCCTTGACTTGAACTCTTATGGAAGCTTCGCGTTCCAGGGCAGCCTTGAGCTGGGTTTCCAGCTCGAGGAACTTTTTGCGAGTCTTGAGACAATTTGAGCAGAATGTGCCAATGTCTTCATCGTCATGGGATTCAAAACGGGACTTTTTCTTCTTCTTTGGCTCCCCGTCTTGACTGTCAGAATCCTTCTTCTTGCGCTTTTTACGACTGGCGAGGTCCGATTGTAGCTTGGTTACTTGCTGTTCGAGTTTAGCCATGTTGGTAGACTGCTCAACGGTCATTCTCTCAGCGACCTGGCATTTGGCCTTAAAGATGGACAATTGGCGTTCAGTCTCTTCGAGTTTCTTAAAGATCAACTCTTGCTCCTCTTCTGGGTTATCGCCATTGGAGATGCAGAGTTTAGATAGCTTCTTCGGCTTTGGTACGAGGGTTTTGCATATTTCGAAGCAATGAGGGTCTACTTTGTAGAGTTCCGACTCTAGCTGGGAGCGAAGGTTCTCTAATTCTGTCTGAAGGTATTTGTTTGTGGTGATTGAGGAGCGGAGTTCAACTTGGAGACGCTGGACTTCTGGGCCGCCACGAACAGCCCTGCAACGAACTGCTTCGAGATTTCTATTAGCTTCGAACAGTTCAACTTCACATTGATGAAGCTTGGAGTCAAGTTCGGCTATTCGGGCGTCTTTTGTCTTTGCCTAAATAAAGTGAATTGAAATGAAACCGTCTAAAATCATTTAAAAATTATCACAATTTAACCTAAAAAAACTAACTTCGGAATGTAGTTTTTCGCATTGGGCTATCTTATCCTCCAACTTATTCTTGATGTCAAACATTTCACAACGCTTGGCCTCATTGTCCATCCTCAGCTGGCTGACGGCCGATTGCAATTCGGCAAGCTTGGCCTTTTCAGACTGTTCAGCCTCCTTGGTGAGCTTGAGGCTCTGGGTGGCGAGGTTGTCTTGGGTCTCCTTGAGTTGGGCCTTTAGGGCGGCGCATTCCTTGTCGATCTCATCGAGTTCCGCTTCGAGCTTCTTACGACGCTGATGTTCACGATCTCGCTTACCGCGAAGCCTTTCGCATTCAGCTTCGAGGTCTGCGTTATTCACTGATTTGCCCTTTTGGATATTCTCCGAAGACTTGTTCTCTGTCAGGCTGGTGTCGAATGAGCTTTCTGAAATGAGATTAAACTTTAAAACCCTCAAAAGGTCAAAATATTTCAACTGTCTATCCGCTTCCCAAGTTTCTAGTGTAAAATGGCCTCTAACTCACTTTTTTTGTCCCCTTCAACACAACTCTTGGCGAGGGCGCTCAAATCACCGCCGATAATGTGTGTACTTCCTTGCAGCTCCTTCTTGATAATGTCAACTTGAGCTTTGAGAGCGGACCGTTCAACTTCAATCTGCTCGAGTTGTGAGGCCTTTCTGGAGATTTCCTCGTGGATTCTCAAGATAACGTCTTCTCTGTAGGTTAAGAGATTGTTGAGTTCATTCACCTGACCCTCGAGTTCTACGATTTTCGTACGAAGGGACCCAGGGTCGGCGTTGGCCAGCTTTTCCATAGTTGTCTTGGTGTTCTTTTCATCTCGGTTCTTACCACCGATCCAAGGAGGCATAGAGGGGCCTATCACTCGAGACTACAAAGTTTGAGTTCATTTGTTAAATTGAATAGTTTAACATGGGTTGTGCATTTGTTATTTTCAACATGAATACCCCCAAGAAATAATGCCTATCGATTTTTAATTCTCTAATTGGTCAATAATTTTGGATTAGATTCAAACAAAAGTTGATTCAAATCTTGAATCACAATCTCAAGTTTAAAATTTGAATTCTTGGTGTGATTCTATCCTAAAGAATAGTAGTTCATAGTGGTCATCACAAGGACCCTGAATTCAGCCTAGTAAAAATGTACAAAGTAGTTTATTTCTAGGCGCTAATGAGGGTAAACTTACGCCATCTTTGGCCTTTTTGTGAATCATCTGTAGCTCTTTGACCTTCAACTGGCTATTGCGGTACTTTTCTTTCAAATCTTCCAACTCCTTGTCACTGTTAGCACTCTAAAGAATATGAAAATTTTACATATTATGCTTTGATGGTTGTTGAATCAGGCTCCTTCACACAAGAAGGACCTAACCCACGAAATTTTACGAAGCTATGTTTGGAATGAAAAATAGTTAATTTAAAAAAGGTTTTAATTTACAAATTATATTATTGAAAAGTAATGTCTCCTCGTATTCTCAACGCCTTTTATTCTCTCAAGAAAACTAAATATCAAAAATGAGGTAATTTCCTCAAAAAGAGACAAACCTTTTCCTGGAGAAGATTAAAGTCGGTCTTTATCTTCCTCAGATCCACTTCAAATTCCATTTTGCTCGACAGAGCTTCCTCGAGTTCGTTAGTCAGCTTGGCCTCTTGTGCCTTGAAGAATTCATTGACAAGGACAAGAGGGTTCTTCTTCTCTAAACCTTCAACCTCACCTGTTTCTTCGCCTTCTTCAGCGTCTACCTCGTTGCTCATCTTTTCCACCATGCTGGGTTTATCCTCCAACTGGTATTCACTAAGGGAGAAGGGGAGGTTTTTTTTATTAAAATTTGCCTTTTCACTGCGCAAATGGTGGTGTGAGGTCATAAAATGTTGAAACTTTTTTCGGTTTTGTTGCGTCTCGACCAATCAAAAATGTGGTTTATTGCATGACAACAAGACAAAAAGCACATAAATACATGTAACGAAACATGCATTAGAATGAAATACAAACCCATTGAGTAGTTTCTCCAGGAGCTGACTCTTTTCATCCAAAAGGCCCTCAACCTTGGTCAAGTGGACAAGTTTGCTGGACAGTTCCGATAATTCCCCTTCCAGCCGATTGGTCCTGTGCATTAGGCGGTCTCTATCATCAGTCATATTTCTTAATTTTACTTCAATATCCTTATTTATGCTTTTCTGATTGGTCAATTGGGTCTCTCGTGCCTAAAATATGTTGAGAAATCAATCAATGTCACTGAAAAGAGGGTTTGAACTAAATTGTTTATTTGAACAGAATTTGTACAATTTTTTTAAAAGCGGTCAATTTCACAAAATAAATCTACTTAAAAGTAACCAAAAAGAGGGTTCCAAGAGTGCATATGTGTATGGATTAACTAGTAGTCAATGAAACGAGTCGAAAATGGCAATAAAATATTGCCTTGAGAATGCTACTTAAAGTTGATAGAAATTCTTAAAGTCACGATTTTGTTCAGGTAAGCAAATATTAAATTAAAGACTAAAAGCATGAATAGTATTCAACTTACAGCAACCCTCTCTTCGGCTTGGGAGGCTCTAACTTCAATGTCAGTAATCTTGGTCTCAGCCTTATCCAGAGCAGCCCTCAAGTTTTCACAATGCGCTTGTGATTCAATAAAGTCGTTCTTGATGGACTCAAGAGACTTGAGGCGTCCCTCAAGTTCAGTAATCTGAAGACGATAATCCATTACCTTTTTCTTAACATCTCGATTCTGATTCACGAGACTTCTGTTGCTCAACTGCAGTGAGGACAAGTCAATTTTCAATTTCTTATTCTCTTCCGTCAGGAAACTAATTTAAGATAGTTTTGTATAAATCAGAAAGGTTAATCATTTAAGAACAACAAAAATTATCATTATTACATCTCTCTTACTTGCATTTGTCATCAAGACTCATTGACTCTAAATTTACTTCAGCGGACATTAATAAAGATGTGAATTATGTACGGGATAGCGCTGGTAAAATAATAATTCGCGAGTCCTTGACTCGTTTCTTTAAAATGTGCGCCTAAACAAACTATGTGTTCCTTCAAAATTTCTATTTGTGTTTTAATCAAAGAAAAATATGAGCTTTAAAGAACGCGATCATCTCTACAGACTAATTATAAGGTAATTCGCTTTCCATTTATTCCAGTCAACTCTTTAATGATGGCTATCAAACCATTGCTGTAAGCCTATCTAAGCTTGTCAGTCCTTCGGTTCCATGTGGACCGTCAAATCGTCTCATGAAACTTTACAAGCTTGGCATTTCCATAACCGAAGATGAACAGGAGAAGGTGACTGTTGGAGAGGGAGAGTCTGTCCCTCCCGGCACTGGAATTGACCTCGACAATGAATCAGAATGTAAGTTTTCGAGGAAAATACAAATTTGAACTTTATTCAATTTTGGCCTCTTTTAGCCGTCACAATGGCCCCAGAAGCGGCTCTATATGAAACGTGTTACGTGACCTCCCACAAAGCTCCTTGTCGCACTGCTGCTTTCAGTAACAACGGTCTCCTAATCGCTACTGGCTCTGTCGATTCATCCATAAAAATACTTGACGTTGAGCGGATGTTGGCCAAAACAGTCAATTCAGACCTCTCCCAAGAGTCCCCACAACAACAAATGGAGACGCATCCAGTCATTCGTACCCTCTACGATCACGCTGCTGAAGTGACGTGCATTGAATTCCATCCGGATTCGAGCCTGCAACGCCTAGTCAGCGGCAGTAGGGACTATACGATAAAGTTCTTTGATTACTCTAATCCATCAGTAAAAAAGGCCCACAAAAGTATTCCAGAAGCTTCACAGATTCGCTGTCTAAACTTTCATCCATCCGGTGACTACTTAGTAGTAGGGACATATCACAAGACCCTTCGTCTCTACGACGCTAATACTGCCCAATGCTTCGTTAGCAGCTGTCCCGAAGACCAACATCAGGCCAGCGTCACAATGGTCAAGTACGCCTCGAATGCCAACCTCTTTGCCTCTTCTAGCGACGATGGGTCCTTCAAGGTCTGGGACGGCGTAAGTTGTCGATGCATTGCCAGCTTCGATAGAGCTCACGACGGACTGCCAGTCAGTTCAGTGTGCTTTTCACGCAACTCAAAGTACATTTTAACCTCTGGAATGGACTCGATTGTCAAGTTGTGGGAACTCACTAGTGGCCGTTGCATCTTGAGTTATACCGGCGCGGGTACTACGGCCACACAGAGCTTTCCCACGCATGCCGCTTTCAATCACACTGAAGACTATGGTAATTTTTCTATCTCGATTTCTTTTCAATTCCTTTAATTAATTTTAATCCTTTCAAGTCATGTTCCCTGATGAAGACACCAAGAGTCTGTGTTGTTGGGACTCGAGAAATGCTGATAGACAGAGATTATTGGCCCTTAGTGAGTCTATTTAGAAAAATCTATATTTATAATACAAGCCACTACTTGAGAGTACTTTTAGTAATCAGAGTAATTCTATTTTCGTAATTAAATTATTCTTATCTCATGCTTTTTGGGCAACTTAAATATTACAGAAAACTGAAAGTTTTTTTAGAAATTTTGTCTGTAATTTTCTTTTTGAATCGTTTCCTAATTCAACACTCCATTCAAGACCATAATGGGCCAATTCAGTGCTTTGTCCATTCCACAACAAATCCAGCCTTCATCTCCTGCTCAGATGACAATCGTGCACGCTTTTGGTACAAGAAATCAATTTCAGATTGATTTTAAAATAAAGCCTTTTTTTAATCCAAAATACCAAACTTTTAGTCGCCCCTTGCACACAGAATATGAGTCCAGAGTCGATAATCTCACTTTTGACAAGATTTGGGCATTAAAATCCAAAGAATCTAGAATCTCACATCTCTTAAATGCTTAAAACATGCTCTGAAAGCTTCTAAAAGAAAACAAGAAAGATTAAATGACATCAACTCAAAGTCCATGAATTATTGACGATGGTAATCAATTCTATTTTCCTCTAAATAGAAAAAATCAAATTAAATCTTGACAAATGAGATTTTACTAACCAAGCTGCGAGAATCAATTTTTGAAAAAAAGAGAATATCCCACAATTCCCTTCGCTGCTCAATTTGTAGTAATGTTTCCACACCTTTATATCATATGTTGAGTGAAAAAGAGGGAGGTAGGATTTTTATAAAATAAAAAATATACATTTTTTTGTTTCCATTAGTGATGAAAAATGATTTGTTAGTCCACCAAAATTGCTCACAGTCCTAATTGGAAATGCTAAAAGTCAATCCTTGCAAATGGATAAGATTACTATCCAGATCTCTTAATGGGGCTCTTTTATCATATTGATGCTTCTCTCCTCGAGAAATGCTCAACAATTAGATATTTTGCTTAGAATATGAGTTTCATGACCTTTTTTGTGACCACAAACGTTTGGTTTCACTAGTTTGAAAGTGTAGATTCCATGTCTAGAGACCTCTAGTGTTATAACCAGTCTTCTTTGAATCAGACGGCAGCCATCTGTTGAGAGAATCTTTCCCATGGAAAATCAAAAAATATTTACTCTAATTTACTATGAACTTGAAAAAGTAGAGTTGAGAATTAATTTTTGATTTTAAAATATGCATTCCTTAAAAATGTGCACATTAATCTTAGAAATATGCAAAAATACACCTTTTACTGTGTAAAACACGTACATTTTTCACAGAAGAAATATCTGTCTACTGATGAGTCCTACAGAAGACAATATACGGCCGGTTTTGTACGGAACTTTTTTGTACATTTGCAAAATTGTCTTGAAGAAAAGTAATCGTACTGAGATTGAAACCTGTCTTCAATCACATTTTGAGAGCAAGAGTTTCTGGCGAAAAGGAATCGAACAACCTCCTTGAATACCTAGCGTGAATTCTTTAGTTTGAAGAATGAAATTGATTTTTTTATTATTTAGAATCTATAATCAAAAGTATCCATCTATTCAATTCCCCCGGTTCCAAAATTATCACGTCTCTTAGTAGATTAAAAAAAACTATTTCACATTATTATCATAATAAAAAAATATAATTTTTTTGTTGATTTTCTCATAAAATAATATTTCCTCTGTCGTTACAGATCAGAGAGATGCATTATTAGAAAAAAGGCTGCCCCCTTTCCCTTGCTATTTTGCAACTCCGTGCCTAATATTCTCCCAACAAGAGGAGAGGAATTTCCTCAGATATTAATTTACCAATAAGAGTTCAGTTAGAGTCTATTATAGATATATATACATATCAGGATATATATATGTCGACGTATATGAATCGCCTATGAATGTAATATATATACTTGATTAAATAAAATTGTGGAGATAACCACACCAACCAAATGCATTCTTCGTCACACATTAGTGTTAAGGCCTTGTCACGACCGAAGAAGAACGTCCGGAATGCGGAGAAGAATGAAAACGAGAATCACGAATATTTAAATTTGCCGAAAGAAATCATTGTGAGTTGCATTTATTTTTGGAAAATATTAAAAAAGCAAAATCTATTTTGAGATTAATGTGGACTCATAGTTTTAAAAAACGAGAGAGAGAGAGAGTCCTGTTACCTTTGTAGATCATGGGCTGGCCATTTTATTCTTGATCTGATGCCAAGATCTGATCATTTTAGGTAGATTTATCTGGAATGGGACATTTTGGGAAAGAATCTTTAGCAACTGATTTTGAATTATGTTCTCATTTAGGGGAATTAATTAAAATACAGAGAGACCCTTGTTATCTTCAGTCATTCAAGTATAGATAATCCTTGTTTGTAGGATTATTACTGAGATTAAAAAACGAAATCTCCCAGTTAGGAACTTGAAATAAATATTCTATTCGAGAAAGAGGAATAAAATATAAATCTGACCTTAATTGCTCAGCTGCTGGGTTCAAATTCTGCCTTTCTAATTGAGTTGTAATACATTTTGATCTATTTGACCTCAAGATTTGAATTAAAAGTCTCAACATTTTAACATTTCCCTCTAAATGTCAAGTGTTCATATCTTGACTTGAATTCAATCTGTTGGGAAATACATATCCAGATTAGGCACGAATTCTTTCCCAGAACGAGTGTTTATCCACAACATCTCCAGAGCGATTAACCATTCTCAAAATACAGTCTGTCATTCATTTCTTTAGATGTCGAATCAGAGAAAAAACCCTTTCAAATCAGATACTAAAGTAAACCGAAACTCTCAAGAAAAAACCTTACCAACACAATTCAAATGTGCTCTGAATCTTATTCTTGACGAAATTTCACAGTTTGAAGTAACTCTAATAAGATCTTCTAATGTTTACACAAATACTCGAAATGTATAATTGCTCAGAAGTTTGAGAGATAATTTCAAAAGTATCATTATCGAAATCTCTTTCTCAGGGGAAACATATTATTTTTCTAGATTGAGAGATATTTTTTGTGGTTGACATATCTTCTCCCAATGGATAAAGACTCGAAAAATAATTTAATAATCACCAGAGCAATTTGAGACCTCTCTGCAAGAATCCCGGTCGTCACAATACCTTTATTTCAACGATATATACTTGGTACTGGGGGCGATCGACAAGACCTTTCGAAGGTGGGAAAATCACCTTCTTCTTCCGTTGTCTACTCCGATTAGGGAGAATTGGGAAATCCCTGCAAAACCGATTCTAGTACACATCAACCTAATATTATTGAGATGCGAAAGTGATATTATTCGAAAGCCTTACATTTCCTTAGTGAGTTGCTGGTAGTTCTTTTTGCTGTTGGTGTTATGAGCCTTTTAGTGAGATGGGACAATAACGTTACTGTGGGCCTAGGAGGGTTAAAGTTAGTAAATAATCTATAATTGGCTTTCCCAAATACTATGCTAGCGGTTCTCAGTGCCTAGTCACTAGTACCAACCAGACATTTACACCTTTTATTCTCGTCAGAATATGATTGAAATAGATTTCTATATTTAACCGCGGGAAAAATGGGTTGTACAACAAGGGGGAGGCTCTTTGCACATCATTGAAGATAAAAATGAGGTACTCCAAATCGACGGAATGCATCAATGGGGGTTTTTGACAAGACGTTTCGGGATTGGTTGAATCCTTCCCTTCTTCAGTTGTCTTTAAAGTCGATCCTCGTCTCAGAATAAAGCAATCTGATCATAGAATTCCCTCTGAACAATAAGGGACCCTTATTAAGGGTGCATTATTCTCTCATTATGATTGGCTGTTTATCGCCAATAAGTTTGAATACCTGTTTGTCCTACCTCTTCAATTATTCACAAGTACTAGATGAGGATACACCGGTTATCACTGATTGAACCGCATTTTATATTTCAAGGTTATCGATTAGTAATTCTGATCCATTGTGAAAATACATTCTTAGATGAATTATCATGAAAAAATGTCAAAGCCTTACTAGACAAAAGCTACTTCTCCATAGAAAACACAAAGGCTCAATTATATTTCAAAAGTCGAGAGAAATCAATAAAACTTCAACATATCAAAGATTATTCTCTTAATCTCTCTGTTTTCATATGAGAGGATTCAGTGAGCGTCTAGAAGAAGGAGATATTCATTTCCCCCTTTTATTCAAATGCACATTGGAGATTGTACGCACACATATTTCCTTGTGTTATTATTAACAGTAAAATGCATTCTTCTTCTTCTTCTCACTCTAGGATAAAATGTAAATTTTATGCTCAAATCAAATGAGTATCAATTTGCATCCTTTCATTTATAAGGCAAACACTCTCCCCTTTTAGATTTATGATAAGACGAGGAAGAGTTCCTTCATTGAAAACACCTTGTCATTGCTAATTAATTCAACTTTTCTCTTTGATTTTCAACACTTTTGCATAATTAAAAGAAATCACTGTGTATAACAAAAGGATTTGTTTTCTCTCTACTGACAGGATTACTTTTATACCTTAACTACGACTTTTGAGGTTTCTTCTATGAGTTCACTCTGATTGGTCATTTTTTTCACCCAGTAAAAAAATCAAAAATTCTGACCAATCAGAGTGGAGACTGAACATTTGAATTTTCAGAAAGGATATAGTCAACTGTACACATTCTGAATAACATTATTAGTAATTTACGATAGGAGTTACAATGGAAGAATCGGCAATGTGAGAGTGCAGATTCTGCTTATTACAAAATCGACAAGTTCTCAAAAAATTGCATAAACCGTCAAATAAATATCCGGAATAGAATCACATGGAAGTTTCCGGCTTGTGTAAAACGAGTGTATTTAGGCAATTTTTGACTAGATTCTTACAAAGATTAGACAAGTTTTTCATGGTGTTTCAATAAACTTTACGAACGAATATATATTTCAGGTTTGTATGGAAATAAGACGGAATTAAAGGCTTTGTTGTACTTAGTCGAAAACAGGGTGGGTCAAAAATCTGAATAAGCGCTAAAAGCTGTGTTGTGATGGGCACTGATAAAACCCTGTAATAAGAGCTACGGGTTCTGGGTGAAAAGTCCAGGACCAGAAGGGCCACATAGTGATTAGAAAAAGCAAAAATAGATAAGGTGTAATGGATTCATTGGGGAATCTGGATCAGTGGCTAGTGCATTGGTAAAACACTTCCTACTTGAAAAATAATATATATTTGTTGTTTGGTTGAGGATGCCCAGTATTGAAATTAATTTTTATTGGAAATTTTTTTTATTTGAGAATGTGTTGATTATTCTCCTCTTCAGTTGTCTTTTGTAGATTGATCAAATTTATAGGGGTGCATCCATTCGTCACCGCATATTAATCT
>JJOG01004077.1:0-30209 GCA_000715275.1 Gyrodactylus salaris
TTCTAATTAAAATCGAGTAAAATAATATATGAACTAAATCCTTCAAATATGAAATTTTCTTAATATTCTATTATTAGTTGTAAAGGCTACATGAAAATATAAATCAATCAAAACATGAATATATTTAGTATTTTTAATTCTGTTAACCGGTTTTAAAGAATAGAAAAGAAGTAGAAGTAACTTTAGCGATTTGTGTTTTTATGATTTTTGAGCATTAAAGACACTTAGTGTGATCTAAATATAGAATAGTTTAAAGAATGGTGATAAGTTAATATCAAGAGTTTCAAATATATCCTTAAAATTTATCAGGGACACTAATATTGGACTTTTTGCTACTTTCAGATGATTTCTGAGCAATCCATTTTGATATTAAGTAATGTTGTCTACTTCAATCAAACAAAAAATTAGAATATACGATTATTTTCGTTTAAATTCACAAATCCTTGGTTTGAGAAATTCCTTGATAAATCCTTGAATCTCAGCCCTTGTCCTTGACCTTGGTCTAAAAAGCTACACCCTAGAATTGAGCTTTTATTTTGTTTCAAGTTGAAACTTTTAACTGAAAAAGGGTTTCTCTTTAGCAGAAATTCGAACAGCATAATTTTAGTGAATCAATGATTTTACAATAATAAATTAATGACCCACTCTGCTCTTTCACTAAAATCGATTGTATTGACTCATTGCTAATTATCATCAAATGTCTTTAAAAGTAATTTTTTAAGAGCATTTTTGTGTTCTAAATTTGATATGAGCGCTTATTTACTATGGTAAAAAATGCTTAATAAACATTTTGAATGTTTTTGTTGTCCCTAGAATTATAAAGTCTATGAAATGTGATAAAAATCGTATTATACCTTGAACATTGACACTTGAGGGATTGTAAAGTTACTCTCGTTCAAGTTGAGGGAGACTCACATGTAATTTGAGGTGCCCGTCAGATCATTATTCAACAACGGTTTCACTTCACGTGTTGTTCGTAGGACTTTCTTCACATTACTGCGCTTTTTCATATAAATATGATTGTTCTGAGTAGAAAGAAAAGATTACAATTATCGATTTGAAGGTTATCTTAGATCAATAGGATATATGAATAAAGGCTGTCTGACGACTTTCGGTTGCATTTCTTCAAGTAAAACCTATCAACATAGATTAGATAATCCAATCTTGACCAATAAAAATAGTGTGAATGTTTCTTCTGTCTATTTTCTTCTCTACTCGAAATGATGACTCAGAGACACATCTCCTTCATTATTAAGGACTCTTGCAAGAATCATGACTCAAAATAATCACTCTGTACTTTTGAGGCTCAAGTTTTCAAGGGCGTATTACAAATCAAAATTGTTCTCGACAAGTTATAAAGTAAGTCTAATCACCTGTGGCTTCAGCATCTCCATAATTGTGAATATTGAAGTGTCTTTTTCAATCTTCTCGTTTTCATCACTTTCATTATCACTTAGAGACAACGAATCGGTATAATTTGAGGATGAATCTGTAGAAGATTTTGAATTTTAGAAAAATTAGAATTCCCGCTCCGACTATCAAATATCTTCTAAGGCGCAAAAATCAACATGACCAGAATACATATTGCTTTTTCATGCGGTTTAGCGTCTCCTGAGTCTTATTTGATCCACAAGAATTGCTAGTTTTTGGGAAATTCAAGCTAGCAGCTCTTTTAAATCGAAAATGGATCTAGAGATGATAATCTACATGAAAATGCTATTATACCTCACTCATGTCAAAGTTTTGTGTGGCTCTAAGATAAGGTTGTCCTTCGCTAACATGATAGCAAGTGGTTGCTTTTTATAAAATGTGTAGCCAATCAAATTAGCCAATAAAAATTGAGAAACTACATGTACACAAATTTGAATAATGAAAATTGAATTTCTCACATTATCAGCCTGATAATTATTTTGTTAAACTTGAAAAAGTTATTAGCTTGGCTCAACTTCTCATAGAATAAAAGGAAGTGAAACGGCAATATCAAGAAATCTTTCAGCCTCAATACCAACTACTTACTTGACAGGGATTTGGCATTGCAAGCCGGGATGCTGGTGGATAATTGGATCTGGGACCTTTCAACCTCTTCCAATAAAGGTTTATCGCCGTCTGCTGGACTTGTTGCTCGGAGCTTTTATAAAGACTTTAAATTAAGCGGTTCAAGTCTTAGATCAAAAGTCTTTGGTGGTATAAATGATGAGTCATTGCTCAGAACTCAAGCTAAGCAAAATTACACTAACATCATCTAGTGAGGGAAGAGACTTCAGGTTGATGAGGGATGAGGACGTCTTAATTGTAGCCACCTCAGGTATTACATTTTGATCAACAGAACTCTGAGCTTTCACTGCGTTATAAATATCCGAGTATGATCCAATTTTGGGCAATCTGAAGAGAAGTCAATTAATTTATGTATTGTAACGTTATTATTATAGGAGAGGAAAGAAAATTTGATTTTGCTTGATGCTTGAGCGGAAGGGATTTATCGATAAAACTAAAATTTGATATTTAATTTTAACCTTTTATAACACAGCTGAAGAAATTATACAATAAGCATAGACTAGTACAGGAAAACGCTCAATTGTTTCAGTTATTCACACATGTAACGCAGACGATACGTGTCAAAATGGGAAAAATCTATATTTTAGAACTAATTCCGATCCTCAAGCGCTTCAAAATTTTGATTTTCGTGATCACTGATCAGTATGAAACGTGAGGTTGGTATTTTCTTATTTTCGAGGCCGCCTTAAATAATATTAGGTGGCATCAACAATTTAAAGAAACGTTGGCGAAAGACAATTGCTTCGAATGGTGACTATTTTGATGAATAATATGCTTTAGTTTAATATAAATAATAAAAAAATAAAATTTATTTTGTACAGATTGAGTTTAACCAACTTAATAAATTCAAAAACAGTGAGTACATATTTTCCGTATGAAATAACTAGAAGCGGTTTAATTTAATAATTTCAAAAACAAGATTAAAGGTTGATCTCCAAAAGAAATGAGAACCTCTTCAGCAAGTTTGACCCTAAATCTTCGAATACTGAAGATACTTATTATCTGCAAATTTCGGTCAGTATTTAAGAAGATGAGGTTCACTAGAAAGATTATCTGTGGACCGCCTATGATCTCAGCTGATGAGTGTTCATAAAGATGAAACGCATCTTGATGATTATTAACAGCAATTAAATAGAAAAAGAAAGGCCAAGCTCAACTTCAAATAAGCTTTGAGTATCTTTCAGTTCTACAAAGCGTTTCAAGTTAACAGAGTTATCCTTTATCGAGAACTTTCAATCCTAGAATTGAGTCCTCTCGGGGATGGCCTTGGTGAGATTCGAAAGGGAACGTGACTGCGCTAGTCTGTAACGACTCGTGTTTGATTGGCAGTTGGAAGGAAAGTGTTTTTTCACCGAGTTTCCTGTGGGCTACAGCTTCCATGTTCATCGGGGTCTGTTATTTATTCGAACAATGTACGTTGCAAGTCCACCACCCCAATTAGTTCAAAGCTATTAGACAAACTGGTTTATTTGGAAAGAAAACACCAAAAGGACGAGAAAACAGTGGGATACTTACTTGGCACTAAACTTGTTACCGACATTCATAACCTTTTTTGAGCTAAATTTTTAATTTGTAAAAAAATAGATTCTTGCATCATATCAACATTGAGAAAGCTTATAATCAATATTTTCAGGGCAGGAAGTTGGTTCTTACAAATTTATTATTCTTACGCTATTTCATAATTTCACAATCTATGACCAGTTGAGGTTCTGTGGCGTCCATCTTTTGAGTTTAAAAGAAGTCTTGACGTCCCAAACTAAACACATCTTCTAGAGAATGACTTACTTTGAAGGGGACTTCTTATAGCTGATGTGATCTGAAAACTTCTTCAGCGACTTCCTGAAGCCGGTCATTGAGCTCCTCGCTGTCTCAACAGGACTGTCAGATTTTATTTCCATCACTGAGGAGGATAGACGACTACCGAGTTTCTTCCTACGCAGTTCAATTACCAAAGGACCTTTATTGCTAGACTCAATCGCTCCGCCGAGGTAGCGTGGGGAATTATTATTCGAGAGAGCTCTCATGTCGTTCAATGAGCCAAAGGCCTTTTTTGTCGGAGATCTAATAGATATTTGGCTTTCATTGAAGCTAGAAAGGTTGAGAATGTGTATTCTGAACTATCTGTTCAAGACTATGAATATATCATTATACCTGTCAATTTCTACTTTTGAGAAAATCCGTTTGATTTTTCCTACTCAAGAATGTCTAAATTCAAATTGCTTACCTTCCCAATGAGTATTTCCTATTGGGCAGATCAAACTCTTGATCTTCACTCCGATAGCCAATTAGGGTGATCCCGCTGAAAGATAAAGATCTCAAAAAAGGCGTTCTCCTCTTCCTAATGATAGTAACTCACTTTGTATCAGATTGCATAGCGACGACAGAATTCCTGCGATCTTTACTCATTGAGAAGATATTTCTCCTTGTCAAAAGTGTACGAACGTTTCCTGACGATCGATATGAAGATGTGGAGGATACCATTTGAGATGGCTTCAACGTGGACTCGTCAGATTCTGCAAAGTGTATTGGACTCTTGGATAGCCTGTTGGATACTGTTATCGGCAGAATTTCTTCTTCTACTCTATTCATACCTAGAATTATATTGAAAGTTTGAAGAACAAAGTGCAGGTTCTCATCAAAAAAAGTGGTCAATTGAACTACACTTCGAAAGTAGGGACTTTAGACTTACTCGAGTCTGGCTGTGGATAAATGATAATTGGTGGGGAATATTTCTTATAGATTTCTTCAAATATTATCGCTGAATGTGTCAACTCGTTATTCGGCTGACTCAGACTGATTGGCAGGTTTGGAATGTTGTTGAAATACGGAGATTTTCTAATGACATTTGCAATTTTTTCATATTGAGGACTATTGATATAAAATATAAAATTTTGACATTAGGTATGTTCTCAGAGATATAATAAATTTATATAATCTACAAGGTTTCACCTCTCACACTTCGTTGAAACTTTTTTTGATACGGAGTCTATTTACTAATTCTAAAGGCTAATTTATACATTCCCTTAAATGGCACCATTCAAGAAGATTCATATTTAATTTTTGAAAAATATCTCTGAAAAATCACCATTCTCTGAATGTGTGCATGAAAGAAGATTAGAATCTATTCATCTAGTTATTAAATTTGGCAATTTGACACACAATCCTTCGAACAATCTCTTTGTGATGGGCAGAGAAATAATGAAAATTTTTAGTGTGTGAACACTCGTGGGGCAGAGAGGTAAATGAAAAGGCTGGATACTACATTCTGATTGATTATTGAAAATCGTGATTTAAAAGAGATCTGAGATCGTTAGAGATCGGGATTTTAGCTAGGAACACTCGCAACCACATAAAGAATGGTTGTTGAAAATTCATTAAAATCGGCTTATCTCTGATTTGTAACTTAGATAATTTTTTATATAATTAGATATAATCGTTGGTATCTTTCAAAAGCTCGTGTACTATGTTTTTTAGAATCATTCTCACAATAAGTTTCTATTAAGCTAGTTTTACTAAACCTCTCTTCGCAAAGGATCAAAAACCCGGATGTAACTCGAAAGTAAAGATTTCTTAGAGAATGAGAGAGATTTTGTGCGTTACTTTCGTTACGCTCCTGCTAAGATGCTGTAAAATAAATTTGACGAGACACAATGGTTATTCTCGATTTCAAAATAACCTTTTCTGGTTCTTAAAACCAGCAGAGATCTTGAGACCCACGCTTGAATGCAATAGCTTACAGGTCATTTTTTGATCCTTCCGTCAAACTTGATTCGTTGAAGAAGAAGGCTTCAGCATTCAATTCGATCTGGAAAAATAATTTTTCAGTTTTTAATAAATCAACTTATAAAGCTCAAGTTTATTCATTTTGCAGGTACTAAGATGATTCTTTCCGAACATGATGTTAGGAACGTTAGCTTTTTTCTCGAGTCAAATTTACCTACAAATTTTAAGAGAATTCCGACTTTTTACACTAGTGGTCGAATAATTTTAAAAGCTTTTTCTTTCAATTTCATGTGACCAAGCTTTTCCAACGATGAGGCAAGATGCGATATTGTCCAATTTTCAACCTTCTCACAGTTATAGAAGACATTTTCAAGATCTTGAAATCTAATCGCCGTGAGAAGGATAATCCATTGCCATCGAAAAAAATTCAGAAATATTTTTGCATGGGGCCTTGCGTTATCGCAACAGATGATCCTATTGAGAAAGGATCATTCTTTGTGTCTCTCAAGAAGAGCTTCGCATGAGTATCTTTTGTGTGTCTGTGAATTCGTGTGGGACTCAATAACCGATTGTGTTGACGTATGCCAACCATTTGGCATAGATAAACGCTGTAACATTCGAAAATCCGCTACTTCCCGAGTAGGTGTTCTAGGGGTTTCCCTGGTTCAACCCGCCCGATTCGGGGGCGTTTTCAAGATTTTAGTCGCCAGTAGAAAACTTTGAGAACCAATTGACCATTTTGTACTTGACAATATCAAGTGTGCCAAAAACTTCACATGTATCTTTTGTGGCATTTGTGCCTTTCGTGAAGAAAGAACAACCTATTACTAATCGCCAATTGTAAGATATTTCTGCCAATTTCTGGTCAGTACTAATGAAAATGTTGATAGTTGTAGGATTTTTATAGGAGCGATGGTGTAGTGGACTGTTCCCCAAGTCCTATAAAAATGATATCTCATATGGCGTGGGTTCAACTCCGGTCTCCCTCCCTCTTTACTTTGTAAATAGTTTCAAACCTTCCTCCCCCATTATAACCCCTCATGTGAACCCGAAGAGAGTAAGACTCGGCTATGAAACTCAATTCTAAGAAAAAATATATCATTTGGTTACCAAGACATTTTGAGTTGCATGTCTTGTTATTGAGATAAATTAGACAACTCACTCTGATGGACTCGGATTTCTCGTGAATAAATCGAATGGCACGTTCTCTCTCAACATAAATCTTGCAAATGTAATTGAATAAAATGCGGTTCTCTTGACTGAGTGTCTTTAGAATCTTTTCATTTCGATCGCTTGAATCGTCCTTTTCAAGCTAAAAAAAGTTAATTTTTCTTAATATAGAAATAGAATTGTTACATTTCATTTCGAGGCTGACTTCTAACTGAATTGAGTCAGCAATGAGAGATGTTACAATTCCTGACAATTCAAGATGATTTAACACTCCATAGTCAGAGTCAAAACTTTGATATTCGTCTCATTATTGAGGGATAATAGAAGACTATGAAATAAGAAAGCAGATTTTTTTTCTTTCTCCCTCAAATATGTACTTTTAGAACTCTCACACATAGAATTCCAATCTTTGCTCATTCGAGCACACAATTTCGGGTGATTATTTGTAAAAAAATTAAACAATTTTTTTCAAAGATGAGAAAAAAAACCGAAAATCAAACTCTTTGTTACATAATTGTTAGAGTGTATTTCTCGGTGTGTAATCGATTAGAAACAAGCAGCCAAAATGCATTGACAATCAATATGCAAAATAGAATGTTCTACTCTTAAGCTCAAACCATCGACAAGGTCAAGAGAAATACTTTTAAATGTACCAACTTACAGATTCGCTTGTTTTAAAGAGATCCTTAAATCGTTTGGCGCAGTTGAACGACTCTAGAAGGAAATTAGGACTTTGCAATTACCTCTCATTTGCAGTTCTTTCGGGAGTTTATCTGAGACGTTCTTCCAGGATTGTAATAGAGATTCGCGCGCTGATAATAGAGCCAATGCTGCACATTTGTAATCTTCACTTTGAACCTAATGATTTAGTCCAGTTCAATAAAGTTTATGAAAATGTAGAGGTTGAACATACTTTATCGTTACTGGAGAGGGGATCGTTTTAAAATTTAGAGTTTCGTTTAAAAATTAAATATTCTCACCCATCTTTGACTATTTCAATCTTAGTGATCATAGAATGTATCAGGATTTTCGTCTGACACAAATGTAGGTAATCAAACATGACTGTTTGAGAATAATGCAACCCTCTCAAGGGGAAAAAGTTGACTCTGTAATTTCTCACAGAGACAACTTTTGCTTTAGAAATGATGTTTTTAATGCGTTCATCCTCATCTGGCAAATTGTAATATAAATTTTTACTAAAAGAAGCAGAAAATTTGCAATTAAATATAAGAAATACAATTCATTGGGTTCATCTGCAAACCATAATTCTATATCAAGGTGGACTTCATTCTTAACAAGGAGCTCGTCTAGATTATTTATTGGGACGGAAAAGGCAATGTTTTGTTCAAATACATCGTGAAGTTTTAAAACTTCGTCGTTGTATTGAACATGGAAGACTTTTGAGGTGAGATGATAAAAGGACTGTTCTTTAGGAACGTCGATTTTATTAATTGATGATTCGGAGATCGATTCGTGGAGTTTACTCTTTTCCGAGGTCCATCTTTTTGGTTCAAGGACTTGAGACGGGATTTTATCATCCCTTAAGCGTAATTTGAGTTGATAGAATCCACGTTGATAGAGATCAATATTTAGAAAGTCGTAGATTTCGAATATAAAGGTTAGTTGCACATTGGATAATGGCATTGGCCAAGTATGTGTTAGAAATTTATATATTTACTATTTATAATTTAATTTGATTATAACAAACATTTAATATGAATATTTCATTCTTCTTTCGCATTAAACACTCGTGTGAATTTCGGTCTTTTAGGCAAAAATTCTACATAAAATCTCCTCCATGATAAAGATGCGTGCCCATTCATAGAATCTATAGAGAAAATTTAAATAACAACCAGATACGATATTACGAATGGACGATGATATTAATGGTACGCTGGAAATGAGTAACCTTTTTTTGTAGGAAGGGAAACATCTGAGAATCATTACGCCAATGATCAACTGTCAGTCTCATCAACTGACCGGCCGTTGTTGACATATCTAGAGCGTGTGGCCAGGGCTAGACAATTCCAAGAGGAGGAGCAACGCAAGAAGCTCGATGAACTACAAAAGAGTCTAAAAAGGATTGAAGAGGCCCGCGTTAAAGTTAACCTCGACCGACAAAAGAAGATTGATGAAATTAAGAGACGCGACGATGAACATCGCAAGAAGGTTAACGAACGTCGTATGGAGAAAGAAAAGATTAATCTTGTAAGGCTCTCTCCTGAATTTCGATATTTTTGTCTTGGTTTATTTTAAAATTTCTACCATGAAACAGGAAAGCCAAGTTAGTAATTGCTGAGTCTTGGAGACTAACGAAACACCTCTTTTGCTAACCATTAGTTCTATGAGACCCTTTCAAAAATCCTTTCATAAATCCTTGTTTTATTTCGATTAATTCTTGATTAATAGTTTTTGTACGCTTTGAAAACCCTGAATGAAATAAATTCTCTAAAGACCTCATTCATATATTTTCAGTCGAATTTTAGACAATAAAAGATTTGATCTCTCTGACTATAACATAAAACATGTCTTAGGGCGTATTGCAATATTGAATTTAGTTTTTAATCTCAAAATATTTCAATATTATTATGTGAGAAATAATAGCTCTACATCCCCTGCTCGATAAAATCATCAAAATGAAAACTATCAACTCTTGGTTCTGTGACTTTTTTGAGGCTCTAATCAACCACTCTGGTGCATCTCAAGATCTTTGTCGATAAATAATAATGCGTGGATTTGAAACAATTTTCCAGGAGAAAATCACTCGGATAATAGAAAGATCTCAAGAAAGAAATGCCAAGAAGAACTCAAACCTCATGCTCGCTAGCTGCTACGTGCCCGGAAGTCAGGCGAATAAGGTGAACGCCACGAGGGAAGCCTCCAACAAGTACAACAGAGGATTTATGACAGTTGGCAGGGATGAACGGATCAACGGTAAGTCAATTATCTATCACACTTTGTCGGCTAATTTAAATTGATTTTTTTCTTCTTCATATTGATGTAACTTAACTTTTTGAGATATTGATTTAAACTTTTTTTTAATATTAATTATGAAATTAATACATTACCATAGTCTACACAATAGGCAGTGTAAATCCTGATTTGATACTTTTGATAAGAACCAGATTTTCCCGTTGGTAAATGGTCCTTTGTGTTTTATTTTGGCTCACGCTGTTTGGACGCTGGCAAATATATGAGATCTGAGGCCTTCTCCAGTTCTTGTCAATAATAAAACTTTAGCTTTTCCGTTTTATTCTGCGTCCAGACTTGTTATTCCCCATTGTAATGTGAAATGATCCCGGTCTCTTTCATGCAACGATACAACAAAGTGTGCATACATATTCATTACTCCAAGCTTTAAGAATATCCAAACAGAGGCCTCTTTAATTGATTTGATCCTCAAAGAATATATATCAACTCCAAGTTGAATTGAGCACACTTTGTTGTATCGTTATGAGGAGAGGTTGCTAGCTAAACTTGTATGTCTCTGTGTTTCATGTCAACTAAACACGGTCCATATTATCTCTGTAAAGTGATCAAAAATGCTCGCCAAGAAGCATTTGAGGAGAGAATCAAGAGTTACATGGAGAGTCGCCATAGGGGCTGCTTCCTCACTCACGACTCTCCCTATCGGTTTTATGAGGAGCAAAAGAAGCGCAGAGAGAACGAAAAAAAGAAACGTAAGACCTATTCAAAAAAGAATATTTTCTTTTTCTTGCAAGTCTCCGTCTCTTTCCTCACCACCCACCTACATGCATGCCTCTCAACATAGTTTCTATCCGTGTACTATAAACGATTCATAATTTTTCTCAAACTCGTCTTTGAATGACAGAGCATAGTTAACAACCTTGAGCGAGAGAACCATTTTGCTGAACAAGCCATATGGTGGCTAGTAAATAGTTATAAATGGTTTATAAGTTGAGACTTTGTAGTTAGAAACCGAAGAAGAATTGATAAAAATATGAAATTTGGACTATGAATGAAAAATTAATTAAACATTTTTTTCAAATATAACACCCGACCCGGAATAGAAAAATACAAATTAATACATCAGCAATGTCTAATTTCATTGGTCAACGTCAATCAGCCAATAATATTCATATAAGCATCATTTTTCTCTGGAAAACCGCATTTTACAGGGCTTTAGATTTCAGTGAAGAATAAATTATTGAAATCTGACAAGAATCACTCAAATTATTGGGACTATAACCTATCAGCTACCTGAAAGATTACAAAACCTTGTCGTTTTTAGTTGTTAGAGAAATCATAACATGTGAAAACCGAGGGATCTTACAAGTTCAAAAATACAAATAAACATCTCTCCCTAAAACACGAATGAAAACTATGTTTGATTATGAAATAAAAAAGGTTTTGGTTGAGAGGAACTATAGGGAGACTTGTCCTCACTCTTCAACAAAACCAAAAATATCAGCATGTGGTTATAACCCCATCTTCCCTTCCTCGATCCATGAATCATCATTTCATCTCTACACACGATCGATCTCCGCGGATGTGTTATCATTTCTGTCTTTGTGTGTGTGTGTGTGTATTGTGAGAAAAGAAATCCCAAGTTTTTGTTATATGCATCTTGATCCAAACCTTCCTTCTCTATGCTTTATTGTTCTGTCGTGAATAGCAACCAGATAGAGGGAGATTTTTGTGTAGCTTCGCTTTCGGGAGAGCTCCGCCATGCCTGTGAGTAACATGCCACGTCCTTAGAGTTGTACGGAGTCGCGTGTGCCACTTGAGTTTCGATGTTGGAAATCTCATTTTTGCCAAGGAAATTGGCTTTAAATTAAAATTAGCATGACCTTCTCTCGTTAGAAATCAAGTAGCCGCTGGAGTGTTGGTTCATTCAAAGTATTTCTATCAACAAAAATGCCATTTTAATCATCCAAATTTTAATTTTCCAAAATCTTGAAGCCGATATAACTTTGATCTTAAAGACCTTCATCCTAAAATTACCATGAAGTTAAAAATATTCCAAAATAATGCTCTGTTGAAACCAAGTTGAAATCTTTTTCATAACTTTTAAACTAAGGAAAATTTCAAAAAAATCTTCAAGCAAATTTAGTTCTCGAATTTACCCAACTCATTATTCTGAAGTAAATATTGTGTACCCGGGTTAAAAATAAATTTAAACTCTGCATAGTATTTTTTCCAATTTCTTTATCCTGAACTCGTGGTAATCTCAATGAACTCTCGCTTACAATCAAATACCAAATTGATCTAAGGCAAAAATGAGGTCAACATAATTTGGAGATGATTACACTGGTTGAGGTTTAGATTCTCACCCGTGAGAGAAGGATGACCTTCTTCTATCAGAAATGACCAGTTTAACTTATCTTATGAAATTTAAAAAATTATCAAAAAACGACATGTCGTAGCATGCAAATCATTCTATTCGCATGAGGACTTAATCAATGCATGATATTACCTCTCTAAAAAACCTTTAATTCATACTAAGAGATCAATCAACATGTTTTAATTTTTCATCCTGAATTACTGACCAGTCGAATGAGAGTAGACTATTTTTCCTTTTAGTTTCGTATTGTTCATTCATCATATTTTTTATTATTTGATTTTCCTAAAGTAATTTAAACACACATAAATGCCAAGAAGAAATTGTATGTCGGCCTCAGTAGGGAATATGCATTTGCATATTTTGACACATTAGTGCATTTTCTTAAAATTATCTTTATCAAGTATGTACAAATCTTTCCAAACGATAATTCCGTCAAATCTATTGATAATACATATTTCTAGTCAACTGAAAAAAACACTTGATTTCACTGTCGTTACTTTCAGTTCGATCATCATCAAATGTGCATCTATACTTCACATCGGTTTCATTTTGTCATGGCATTGTTGAATCCTTTATTTTCAGGTGTCATCCTTTGAGAGATTTCTCCATTCATTTTTCACTAAAAATGAATTGCAAAAAAAACGAAAAATTTGAGAGAAACTTTTAAATTATTTTCAAAGTGCGTCTACCATATTTCATCGTTCTTGCTTAATTTCCAAAACGAGAAAGAAATGCAATCGATATATTGTAATAAAAATACACTAAACTACTAAGATTTCCACGATCAAATTGATCTGTAGAGATTTGTCTCCGATTCGCAAAAAAAACAGATGCCTGCTCTACAATTTGTAAAATCTCATTGAATTAAGAATCTACAGACAGGAGTTTATTGGGGTTTCAATGACAAAGTAATCAGTAATTAAAGTACATTTAGGTTAGAAGAGCTTTGATTGGTTATCACATTTCCGACAGTCACATATTAGTCATATGAAGCAATGTCATTGGTTGAATTTTGAATTCCTTTGTTTAAAAAATATTTGCATTTGATAGAAATATGCCCCCCCCACTAATCAACTCCTAATTCAAAAAACTCAACCCTCCAGAACGCACATGAACCCAGTAATTTCATAGCGATTTTTTTCTTTTTTTCAATTAGGCACCGGAAGTTGTACAAATTCCAGTCAGAGTTTGACTCGCCTCAATTCACGACAGACCACTCAAAAGAACTCCGAGAAGGTCGGCACGGCTAGCCTTCCCAGGGCGAGTTCAGCGCTGTCCTTTGCCCAGCCGACACAGGCCTTCCTAAATCGGATAATCAACAATTCCGTTACTAAATCACCAAGTGAGTCCAGAGAGAAGGGAAATTCTTTACCGACCTTGAGAGTGATTGTCATTCTTCATTTCGGGAATGAAAATAATCTTTCTACACAAATATGCAATTTTCAAGTGAAGGCATGCATATCATTACTCACTGAAAGGATGTCTGCTCAAGAAAAACGTTGAGGAATCTGATATTTCTAACCTCATTTAAATACTAGATCAATATCGTTTTGCATAATATTTAACAAAATCTTTTAGAAAAGAAGAGTGCTCTTGGTTAGTTGAAAAGTCAAATTACACCCTTTCAGATAAGTAGCTCAAAATTCACTCCATCCATCGCAGGTAGCTGTGTGTTTCACTTCAACCTAAAAAACTACCTTCACTGCAAATTATTGATCTCCAAAATGATTACTTGATTTTATTCTTGTACAAAAATAATTTGTAATCAACAAAAGAATGAGAGTATTTCTATTTGTAACCATCTTGTATTAATACACAAGCGAAATCTCTTATTAATAGCTGGACATTGATTCATATCGAAACCCAATTCACATGTCCAATTTTGGAGTTTCAATCTTTTTGATAGATGTTGGAAAATGCGAATATTTTCATCTTAATTTATTTCTTTATTATCAGAGGTTAGAAAGGTTCGCTTTGGTGAGTTTATTTTCTGACACTCTTATCCTAGACACTGAAAACGTATTCACTTGACCAATTTATTGCGTCAGTATAACTTGTGAAAGAATTCTTATTTAAGAGCGAAGAAAATATATAAATGTTTAAACTTTTTATCAATGGTAGTGGTTTATACGAATTCTTATGTGATAATGATATTGACCGTTAAATATTGATTATATAGGGATTTCTTGATAAAACCTTGAATTTAGATGAATCCAATGTGAAGAAAAAGTGAACAAAGGAATGGTCTCGTCATTCACCCAAATTTTTCCCCAATAAATTCTCCTTCGAGAAATTGAATTTGAGTCGAGATCCATGTAAATGATCGGGTCAGCTCATAATTTTTACGAGTCAGAAATCCGCCTAAAATGTGTCGTGCCAAATTCAAATGCTTGCAAACTTTCACAGCATGATTGATCTTTCTTTCTACTGATCGAGAAAAGAGGATTATTCTTCTGTTTCGTGAATAAGTTTGAGAAATCTTTGCTAGAGAGGATTAGCCTCGAATCTCAGATAGTCAAATACAAATAGCTGTTTAAAATGAAGAGAATCGGTCCAGTAGTGTTCTCAAAAGGCTCCAAAGACCAAAAGAGTGGTACTGCCAACTATCTTTAACCCCTTGAAAGCACTATTAAGGACAGTCTCGAGTATGAAAAAGATCATGTTGAATAGTCCTTCCAGGTACTGTTCATTTGTCCGTGTTTGTCAGTTTAGCGTAATCATTGTCTAGCGTACAGGCCAACAGTCAGTCACGTACATTATAAAGTTTAGAAATAATAAGCGTTTCAATTCGGGGTTTATAACAAACTATTTCCACATACTACTCATGAGTACATATTAGGTCAGGTTAAAAAGTATTATGCCCAAGCATTGAATTTACATGCACAAAAATAATATTTAGTTTTAAAAATTTATACGCGAATTTTTTTTCACTCTTGAGGGTTTTGGGAAATCGATATCGAAAGTAATATCACCTTTTTTCTCATAATTTCACATATTTTCAGAGTATTAATCACACAACTTTTTAAAGTCTTCAAATGTGAATACTTCGAAAAACAATTACCAATTATTAGATCACATAAAGTGTTCTTGTTATCCACTTTTCTCGATGAAGCTGTAGACATTTGACTCTCGAAATGAAGATTTGGCGAACTTGACTCATTTAACAATTATGACTCCCCACATGGTGTGAGCTTCAATCCGTCGGCCTCTTTTATGAAACTGAGAAATCTGAAGCTTGAAAACCAATAAACTAAAAAACCAATAAAAGGATTAGTATCACTCATTCATATGCCAGGAGATGTCCATGAGGCTGAGACCCAATTCAGTTTACTCATTAAAGCATTCTTACTAGGTCTCTGCTAATTGGAAAAAATCCATCTAGATCTCGCAGTTTTGAGAAATATAGAGTAAAATAACTTGTAACCTTTGTTACTCATTATTAAATTCCAATTTTCTTCTCTAGATTTACCGGAAAAGAGGCGTTCCCTCGACGATCAAGTTAAAAGTAAGTGATTGTAGAGTAGATAGTATTAAAATCTGTTCAGAGCCCTATTGACACACACGCGCAATGTGTACATGTGTTGAGTTAATTTATCTCTCCAGATGCAAATAGAAGGAGTTTATTCATGGAACCATTGGATGAGGTTTCCGACAAAGGCAAGTTGAAAATGATTGGTCATATTCACTTTTCTGTATAACTCATTTAAACCTTCTATATATCCTTCAGTTTATTTTATGAATTAGGAATTGATTTATCTTGACGCGTTTGGACATCACAAACAGAATTGCCCAAAATTCATTTCATACCAACTTTCCGAACAGTTCATCGACTTGTTTTTTTGAGATATTTTGCTAAATAATTCTACTCAAATTCGAAAAAATCAATTTCTCCCAATAAAATTTTAAGTTTGTAGTTTTTTTGTAGAATGACATCAGTTCTCAATTCATTAAATAAACAGTTCATTCTCCTAAGCGTAAATGATAATCGTTTTATACCAAAATATATCCATAAAAGAATAGTGTATATTCCTTATAATTGTTTTAAACCTCCAATCCCTCGAAAGAATGAAAGTAGCAATTTTGATCACCGAAACTACCAATCACAATTCATCTAAAGAAAGTTTTTTTTACTTTTCATTCTCTAATTTAATTGTTTAACGACTATTAGCCAATACGATTCTTGGGCAATTTTCGACTTGGTAAAGTATTTAAAACTCTAACCTTTCTTTCTTTGAATTGAGTTTCATGGCCGAGTCTAACTCTCTTCGAGTTCCCATGAGGGGTTATAATGAGGAAGGAGGGTTTGAAACAACTTACAAAGTAAACTAATTTCGAGGAAATGAATGAATTACCAGAATTGAGCCCACGCCATATTTATAGGACTTGGGGAACAATCATCTACACTAGGGCACTGCTTGTTGAGATGAGATCACGAGGAATCGCTTTAGATTGCTCAATTATATGAGGAAGAACTAATTCTGAGGCTATTTCTATCTTTCGTGCGCTTTAAATCTGTATATTATGGTTGAAACTGGATTTTCTCGCTCTTAAAAGGCTACTGAATGGAAATATCGATATATTCTGTTCAAGCAAATTATTCCGCTCCTAAAGATAATCGGATCGTTTGAAAAATATTCTCCGTTTAGATTTCGAAATTCTGGCTAATTTTTAATTTTATATCGCGCATCAGTCACATCTTCCTAGCAAAAGGATTTTAATTGAGAACGTTCCTTCTAAACGATAGCATTTTTCACGTCGTTCCCAAATATTACTCCTATCTCTCGCAAAATCTCTAGAAAATCTTACATTGAATACGATTTTCATGCACAAATTATTTTGGCCTGTTTCCAACACCTAGAATAAATATTTAATCATGTCTAGATTACGATTGCGCGCGATCTAAATGAGATTAAATCAAAAAGCAGTGCCCTACTTTACACGATTCCTCCAAACTGTACTACCAATTCTTTCTAGCTCTAATGTATTCCTATGAGACTTTATTGGGTTCAATCTCTCCAAGCTAAACGCTTACTCGCTTCAGATCATTATATTTTGCCTCACTGTTGTACGTGTATATTGTAATGGATTGAATTATTGATGGAAACTTCGTTTTTGTCTACTTTCAAGACTTTAACAATGAAAAAAGTAATTAGTGAATAACAGAATAAGTTCATGAATTGATTCATTTGATCAAGGAGACTCAAGAGGGGCTTATTGAAGACTTGAAAACAGCTAAAAGATTTTAGAAAATAAATGATTTCAGCTTGTTCGGCCCCTTTCAACAAAATATGCATAGTTTTAGGAATTCATAAAAGAAAATCGTTTGAAATTAATGTTTTTTTAAATATTGATCGAGACGCCAGTTTACCATCAAGAACAACGTTGAAATAAAAACATTGATAGCTGGCTATAATGATTTTCGCCCTGATCAAACTTTTATTGATTTTCTATCATGCCCCTAAATGTACTTTTATTCCGACTATAAATAGCCCAAAACCCAAGACTTGGCCAATATTGGATTTTTTTCTATGAATTGTAATTCTCTTTGGGTTCACATTAGGGGTTTATAACGGGGAAGGAGTATCCAATGAAAGTATCAAACTTTGTTCAAAGGGGGGGGGTAGCATTTATTGTTTAACCTAGAACTAAAACCTTGGGTAAATTTTCGAGAGCTTCTTGTGAAATACCCTTGATAGCATCTAATTAGAGTAACCTGTTTCATGCTAAATCAATTATTACACATTGATTGAGCATCTATTTCTCAAATCATTGCACAAGTTTTCGCTATTTCATTGCAATCTCTGACTTTATTTAATTAACTGAGCATTAGCTAAGAATAATACAACCCTCACAAACAACTTCTAACCTTTATAACTCTGAGTATTGTCCGATTTTGCCTAGAAATCATCATTTGCATTAAAAAGAAGCATGCAGCATTTACGTAGAAAAATGACACTAATTATATCTCTGCTGTCTGTGTTCATGTAAAAAAAGTTATTTTCTTTTTAACACTGCAATGTTTAAAAGACCTATCATTTTATGACTTATTAGGGTCACCCGTTACAAAAAAAACAATTTTAACTGGTCAAAAATTCAATTTCGAGTTTCCCGGCGATGAATTCTGCTTTTTGAAATATGAATTTGATACTGTTTATTGAAACTTCTAATATATATAGAGATAATATATAGATAATTGAAGGCTTTAAAGGCTTCTTTTTTGGAACTCTACTGTTCTGAATCAATTCCATTCTGGAGTATTTATTGAATTGAAACTTGGACAATAAATTCCTCATTCAGTAACCTTGGTGGGACTTACTAGCGAGTAGTACCCTCTCTAGTAGTGTCTAAGGGTATAATTTTGCCTGACATTGGACTTTGAGTCAATTTATAAGACGGGGCTTTAAACATACTCAAGTTTAACAAAAACCTTTGGTCTATTTCATTTTAAACATGTTTTATCACAATTTAGAACTGCCGCAGGTTCCAATAAAACTGCCCCTTCCCATCAAAAGGAACCAGTCCAATAAGCAACCCTCTTCCTCGCCCAATGAGAAGAGACAACCCTTCAAATTGTCATCTGATAGACTCATCAAGCACAGCAATACCTCTGTGAGTCATTCTTCATTTTCCCCATAAAATCAGAGTCCATGTTAGATAGCTGAAAAAAAGAATTAGCCAATTCTAATTACCTGAGAAGCTATCAGAAAAATCTGTCAAAATCACCTTGAACTTCCAAAAGTTGGGTTATTCTCATTTTCCTCCCCAAAATTTAATCAACACTCAATGCCCTAGGAATCATACAATCCCACATTCTTCCCGTCTACACCCATAAAAAGCTTAAGCGTTCTCACCTTCTTCTCGTGATTAGTCTGAGTCATTCGCCTGTGTTTTTCTACCTCGTTAAAATCGAATTAAAAGGATAGTGTATAAGTGCTAGAATGAAAATTTGTACAAATTTCGTCGACAAACGTTTTTTAGTGTCTAAATCACTGAGGAAACACGTTAGGTGTATTTTACGGACATAATGTATGGAAAAATAATTTCTAGTGATTTTAGATTATCCTTGAAATTGTAGCATTCTTAGAAGTCCAGTGTTAATTTTCCACTCTTAATTCCAGTCCAGAGGTAAGAAGGAATCGATCCTTGAAGATCACGCCGACACTGTGAACGATGTGGACTCCATGGGGACAGTCGAAGATTCCTTCAAGATCGGGCCCTCTTCAATGTCTGAGATGAGGACTGATGAGAGCTTCGACAAGCCCATTACGCGCCAAAACGACAGCTCCGAGGAGTACAGTCTCAACCAGAAGAGCCAGAACGCATCTGACCTCGTCGAGGATGATCTCGCCTCACGGTCCGAGTACTCGCTCGACGAAAAGATACCCGACAACGCTTCCAATCAGTCCTTCGGCAAAGCTGAGGAGACTTCGCCCAAAATTCCCTTGAGGAATAATAGGAAGCTGATCAAGGAGCCTACGGATTCACCGATAAGTAGGCCCTTTAAGCATTGAAAACTTTAGTTAGGCAAATTCAGAAGACATATTTCTCCTTTAAAAGTTACGAAAAAATCTTAAATTTTTTCAAAATTGAGAAAAAAATTCAAATTATTTTCGCGCGCAAATTTCAAAAAGCCGTATTTTCCAAACCCTCGTCAATTTGTCAAGCCTTTTTAATCTCTAATACTTATTTCTGTTAGCCCCTCCGATAACCAACGGTAACGCCAAAATGACTCGCAGCTTATTTGTCACACCAGATCGAAGGCAGTCTAACGCCGTATCACCTCGAGAGAACGGCCAGAGGGCCATTGACGCCAAATTGGCCAACAACTCGCCACTCATATCGGAGAGGAAGGAGTCCATGATGAACAGCTCTGGAGTGAACAAGTTCCAGACAGAAACCACCGGGTCCGGCGAGGGCAACGACCTCTCCGACGAGGCTAAGCAGATCTACCAGGCCAAAATGGCCGAAATGCGTCGTATCGCAAAGGAGAAGAAGGCTGAGCAGGAACGGGCTCTGCTAGAGAAGAAGGAGGAGGAACAACGTAAAATGGACGAATTTCGTCGAATCAGGACGAAAGAAAGAGCCGAGGCAGAGGCCAAAGCTAGGGCTGTGCAAGAGGAACGCCAGTTGAAGGAACGCGAAGAGGTTTGTTGATCCATTAATCTTTAGAGAAAAAAAAATTTGAACGATTCTCATTGGCTTGTTAAATTGAAAAACTAATACAACCAATGAGAATTGTTTAAAATTCATTTTATACCAAATTCAATGAATGTATTCATGACAATCATCCAATAAAATTTGACCAAAATAAATAGGCTATTCTTATTGGTTAGAGCGATTCTTATGAAAAGATAGATCAATAATTAGCAAAACTCAAACTTTCAAAGTATCGCTGCGAAGCGGAATTCTAGTTTTAAATAATATCCAACTCTTTCCATTTTCCTTTCTAGAACCAGAGAATTGAAGAGGAACAGGAGAGAGTTGATAAGGAGCGCAGGCAACTCGAGGAGGAAGCGGAACGCGTGCGAAAGGAATCTGAGGAACGTGAACTCCGTGAGAAGGAAGAGCGTAAGCTCAAAGAAAAGGAGGAGAGGAGGAAGAAACTCGCAAATATCATGACACGTGTAAAGAGCTCCAAACCACAGACTCCTGTGAGTTTAAATCTCTAAAGTACCCTCTGTCGTGGGAAAAAGATGAAAAGGTGTTCAAGTAATAGCACCCTCCCCCTCCTCAGGTTTTATTCATGGGAAAAAGATTATTTGAATGGGTAGAAATGGTAAGAGTACAGGTCTAATAGACTTAGTCTATATAAATTTATTCAAATAAAAATGTGTGCTGTTACTACTAACTAGTAGACGTATTTCGTCATTTAAGTGTAAATTTGCCATAATTTCATCTCTCATCCTAGACTAACCACCGGGATAGTATTATCAATCTAAATGGAGACAATGAGATCTCCTCTACGCCCCTCGAGAATGGCTCCCATCGGCCAGCAGATCAAGAGAATTTATTCAATGAAGTCGATTCTGAGAATACTCCGTTCAACGGAGAAAGTAACCTTGAAAAAGAAAATAGTAAGTTTCCCAAATACATAAGTTTCTACTACATCGTTGTTTTGAGAAAAAAAATCAATTATTTTGGCGCCAAAACTTTTTGTTTTAATTTCTCTCATTTCTCGCACAGATCTCAGTATTCAGAGTCAAATAAATAACAACAACTATGCCTCCCTAGACAAAGGCGCCAAGACCACCTTTCAGCATCCCCTCCTAAAGGCCATGCAGGACAAGGGCCGCTTAACCCCAAAGACCGTTGTCGACATTATGAAGAAGAACCTTGATTCCAACAATCAACTCAACACCACCACAGAAGATGAGAAGCAGAAAATTCTTCCAGCCAGTTGATTGATCATTTATTTTGAACATTTTTACTCTCTTTCATCCCCTTTCAGTGACTTTCTTCTTTTTTCAAGTCCGGTGAATTGCTCTCTCTCTTTTCACCGTTGATAAAATGCCGGAACCTCTTTCATCTGTACATAGTATTTCGTCGAAGAAAATAAATGAAAACAACCCCAGGTGTATTATTAATTCCCACATATCTATCTCGAGAATCATGAATGATTCATCCATCTGTACTATTCATATTTGTTTGTGCGTTAAAATATTCTGTTTACCTGATTTGATATATTCCTCTTCTTTTCGATTGAAAGAAAAAAATAGTTTATTTTTCCTACCCAACTCTGGGCCGATGGATTTGATTAGAGTTTAAAGTCCAAAGGCCCAGCACTTTGTTTATTATTATAGTTGATTTTAAAAAACGTTTTATTATCGGATGAAACTTGGAAAAATGTAATTTTTTTTGAATGCATAAAATAGAAAATTAATGAACAAAAACTCATTAAAAAGGCAAAGAAAAAATTGAACCTTGAAAATTATCCTTTATTTAATACATGTATTTTTATTTCAAATGTATCATGATATGAGGGAAATAGTTGCCTTCTCAATTATGGGAAGAACATTTTTTGAAAAAAAAAATCAGGAGTTATTTTTATTTGCTTTGTATTATATTGTGATATGAAGCTTATTTGAATATAAACATACTAACTTGAAAATTCTCTTTTAGTTTATTTGGCAGACATCAAATTTGCAACAGGTTTTAAAACTCTCGACTATCATAATATTAAGGACGTACTAAATAATGTTAAAGAGTGTTAAATAATTTGAATCTATATTTGATAAATTCACGTAAATTTTTACAAAAATTTGAGAGAATAATGAAAATAATTTAACAAAGCTCTTTATCCAAACAATTTCTTTTAAGAAAACAGATAATTTGAAATTTTGTTTAACTATGCCCATCAACTTCTCTAATTACAATTAATAATGTTTGATTTGCCGTTGGTCCATCGAATTGATTCCCTCCGGAAGTACATCTCTCAAACGGATATAAATGTGAGTCAAGCAAAATAACCCCTTTCAATCTAGACTCTCGCCAAGAACATAAACGGAATCCTTGAAAACATCTTTGGACACGATGAAAAGAACGTCGGGTGGAATCTACTCAACATCTCACAGGCCACAAACCCCCAAGTCTACGACTCTGTCAAGAGCTTCCTAGCCCCCTTCGGGCCTCTATACGATCTTCTCATGACCTTTTCCAACAACGGCACCCTAACGACCCCTCTCTCAGTCATTCAAAGCAATTCCTTTGGTCCTATCCAGGGCAACCAACAGACTGAAATTGCTCCGCTGAAGCTCTTCTTTCAATACCTCTTCAACCTGCCCCTCTCCTTCCATCTAGCCTCCTTCTCCACTTCGATTTCATCGTTTCAGTCCTCTCTGTATTATCGAATCTTTCTCGATTATCTTCAGCATATTTTCTTTCTCAAAGACGCTACACGACTCATCGACTACCTCTCAGGGACGATACAGATGAATATGATCAATAGTCATTTCAACTTTCGAATTACTGACACCTTCATAGCTACTTTTGTAGAGGTCATTATTAAGAATTCCTACGACGCGAATAACAATCAAATGGTGAGTTCTGTTACTGTAAAGCCACTTTGGCTGTGAATAATCTTTGAATAGTTACAGATATTTCCTGGACCAATTGTAACTGTAAGGGTTAATCCTCTTTGCAAATTGCATTTATTTTATATAAAACGTTTCTATTGTTAATTTAGTAACTGTTCATATTCTCCACTTGAAAATGGGCCTAGCTTTTGTAATTCTACATTTTCTCGACGCTTTTTTGAGATAATCATTATCCACTAGTGTTCAAGATTTGTTGTTACGTTTTATTTATCAATACTTATAGTCGTACATGTACGAAAATGCAAAAAATACACATTTGTTGTCCTTCTAATTATTTCATACTTGATATTTAAATAACTTTTTTTACCTTGGCAAGAACCTATTTACAAAATTTGAGGTTTTAATAACTTATACTTGAGGATTAATTATATTTCTTTGTAACCCTTTCATGCCTGATACATCCCATGCAAATTCAAGTCAGCAGAATAGGTCAAATGTAATCATATCAACTGTTTATGGGAAAAATTGAGAAAAAATCAACTTTCTTCTCAAAATCTTGGAAATTTGTTATTTTATAAAATTTGAAAATGTAAATTAATTAGCATAAATTTTAATACCTTACACAAAAAAGTCTGTTCAGAAAATGTATTTATTTCTGGAAATTTCTCTCAACAGTTTTAAAATATTCAAGAAATTCAAGGTCAAACCAAGGTGGTTTCGATCTCAAGTGAATTGATCAAATCTTAATTAATTTATCGACCGATTTTGTTCAAACATACATCCGGATTAGCACAGAAACTGAAGCAGAAATAGAACTGAAAAAGTTTGAATTGAACTGGATTGTTTCAAACTTCTTGGCTAGGTGAATAACGTGCCAATCGGGGACAATTTTGAGAGGGTATATTATCTACATCATGCAGTTCCGGGACCTGTCAAGTGTATTCTGAATGTAAATTCGATAATAAAAACTGAGCGAACGGCTCCGGCCTAAGCACTACTCATGAGTAGAAAGAAAAAAATCGTATTATTATTGATTTAAGCTATGATGATCGACTATAGCGCCTAGATAGAAGAATCTATTGTCTTAACCATTTAAGCCCCGGTGACATCAAGTCACATCATTTTGAAGAAGAGTTTGTAGGCTTTCTGATTATATATTTTTATGTGGTTTGAGAGTAGCAGACTTTCATCAAAAATATTTTAAGTATATATATTTCAAGTTATTCAGTCATTTATTTGAAACAATTTAATTTCGAGTTTTACTATTTTCCTCATCTTACGTTGTAGAAGACTTAACATTTGCACAAGTATACAATTGTGTTTGAATAACAAGTAATAACAAGACATAATTATTCTACTTTATTGACTGTATTCTATTGAAAGACATTTATCTCTACTGCTTAAATATACTTATGAGTAGTGCTTAGGCCGGAGGCAAGTTCCGTTCGCTCAAAAAGTTTTTATTCGCATTCAGAATACTTGACAGGTCCCGAAACTCCATGATGTAGGGATAATTTTTTCCAAAACTAGTGATCTAGGATATAAGGATTATTGTGATTTGAAAGAAAACATGCTATTTTAAATCATCTAACCAAGCATATCGAGTATTTGATTTATTTATAATTTTATCCTTGATTAATTCATCTTTTAAGAAAAATCCTTATCAACATTCTGTTATCAGTGAGATTATTTGAAATTTAAATTTTCTTTAAATTTAAATATTCAATGAAGCTCATTTCTACGCGTAGAATCTCTGCTCATAAAATCAATTTATTAAAAATGCATACAACACGTTATGCTCTTATAAAGCGATAATTTTTGGTTCCTATTCCATGCTGAGTACTCATGAGTAGTGCTCAGTACTCCTAATTTCTTACTAATGACTCCAATAATAGCTCAGGAATGTAGCATGTATATTATACATTGTATAATGCTTTCTAGGCTAGTTTATCGCTTAACCAATGACAGAAAAAGTCTCATCCCTAAAGCCTCATTCTTTCCAGCCATTCATTCCAAACACCTTTCAAGTGTACCTTGTGCGCACCTTTATCCGTCACTACTATCGCTTCCTATTCGGGAACTTTGACCACATCCAAGTGCAGTCCACGCAGGCCCAAAGCATCCTCTCGCACATCATTGAGCATAAGCGGCATCTCCACGATTCCATTGTCTTCTCCGGGAAGGAGAACCTCGACCACAGCTCCAAGTCGATTCTCGTCATGAACAGCCTCGCCAACGACTTCTTCCACTCCTCCTTCACCAAGTGGCCCAACGACCTGACCTTTGTGATCGTGCTGGACACCTGGCTGGTCGCTGTACAACCATGGCGGTATGCCACGGCCACACTAGCCAGCCTGGAGTCGGACTCCCTACCCGAGGACACCCTGACAGCCGCTAGCGCTGACCTGGAGAAGAATCCCATCTGGTTCGAGTTCATTCTCAGTCAATATCCCATCTACCTGGTCCCCACCATCCTCTTCATCAAGAGGATCAACACGATGGACCTTATGGTCGGGGAGTCGACCAAGATGTTGAAGCAGGTTGCAAGGCTCCTCGCCAATGAAGACCTCAAGGTCCTGATGAAGAATGCTGAGAATGATTTGAACAAGGACGTCAACATGAAGAGTTCTATGAAGTTCTCCGGGTTTTGGTCTACGGATAGTGTGAATGCCGCATCAGAACTTGTCGCTACGCTGAATACTATAAAAAAGAAGTGAGAACACATTCTGTGATAATTTTTTGCTGAAAAGGATTACTATACCTTTTACAGTCCAATTTGGAAGAAGTGAAATTCAAAATGGAAAAAACGGAAGCCATTTAAAAAGTACCGAAATTCACTTTTTATTGTAAAAAAAAAAATTCAACAAGGAAGAAAAGAAATCCAATTAAGAAAAAGTGTAATTCAAAATGGTTTTTATATTTTTTTTATAAAAAAACTTATCAATTATAACCAGGGATACCCAAAATATGCATTACTTGCTGAGAAATACACGTGAAATGTTCGTAATATATGCATAATTTAAAGAAAAATATGCATTTGGTAGCCTGATCAAAAAAATCTTTTAGTCAATTTCCATTCTCTGCAGCAAGGGGGGTCTAAAATATTGATGAAATTATTCATGAGAAAAAAATTAAGGTTAGAATTTCAATCGTACCTATCCACCCTTCCCCTGTGTGTAGGGGTCAAATTTTTGTTACTTGCTTGTGGTTTTATTCGAGAGAAAATCGTATTTTTCCCTCAACCTACTTATTAGTAGAATGTTTAACTTGAGAAAAGGGTCAACTACCACTTTCAATAATTATTTCATAGAATCAAGGAGCAAGAAATTCGTCGTGAGACAATCTCTGAAGAGAAGGAGAGGAGCAAGGGCTGGCTTGGCTGGCTCACGGCGGCCTTTATGATTGACGAGGAGAGTAGGTTCGTCAATGAGAAGGCCAAAATCTATGAGACCATCAACTCTGCAGAGGTGAAGTTGAGCAAATTCTTCAACATTCGAGTGAGTCTTTCATCTCAAAAGAAATACCCAAGAGAATTAGGACTTGAGGATATCATTTCTTGTTGAATGGCCGAGAGAAAAAAATCTGAACTTATCCAACATTTTTCCAGCTGGCAACAGAAACACGACCTTCCCCCAGAAGCTCCACCATTGACTGGGACCGCTCCGATGTCTGGCGGACCAGCCCCATGGTCCAATCTCGCTCCTTCTCCGGCACCCCTAGGACCCCGCTGGCCAAGTACCACCTGCAACAACGCATGAACAGAAAAATTGCCGAGAATAACGCCAGTCATAACAACAACAACAACTCAAAGATGTGCAATCCCCAGAAGAGCATGGACCGTGGGGACTTTACGCAAAATTCCTCGATCGACATTAATCTGACCCCGGATAAGAGGAACAAGAGCCTCGGATCCTCCCTCGATAGATCCAGGTTTGATGTGAGTCAGGCTTCTTTATATATTTTGTTAGAATAACTCTTCACAGTGGTCTAATTCCTGAAAAACATGTAAAATCAATATGACTAGTCAATGTGGAAAAATTCATAAGATTTGCGCGAGGTTTATTTTGCAAAATTATTAAAGAGTTTTCTTTGAAATTTGATTCGAAAATCAATTGCAAACTAGGAATTTGCTAAATCTTGAATTGAAAACGGGTCTTAGAAATGCTTTTCTATAAAAGTCAAATGAAAGCATGCAACCTCAATTGTTGTTTTGCTTTCAGATTCATAATAACAGTAAACTGAGCGGCAGCTTCCTCGACCTGAAATCAGATCCGAGAGTTGATCGTGAACTACTCCCCAGAAGCTCCAAGGAGATCTATTTCCTCTTCAAATTGACCACGGAAATATCAATGAGACTCAATCATCGCGTGAGTCTTCTCCACTCGTCACCCCTAGATATCTAGAGACGCACATTTTGGTGGTTTAAATATTTCTGACCATTGTATTTTTGAAGAGGTAACCCTTAAATTCCAGCAGGGTCTTTCTCAAATTCGAGAGCGGTAATCCTCCTTTAGCAGTCTTACACTCTCGAACTAGATGATTCAAACTGCTTTATGATTGGAATTAATTTCGAATAATTTCTATGAATTACGAATATATTCAAAATATCGCAACATTGTACATCAGATTCAGCTTTCCTAACGAGGATTCTATCCTCTTTAGAGTTTAAAACTATAATACGGACTCTTTCCATGTGTTCGAAGTGATTTATTGGCTTTTAACGTTTGTACACACGCACCAACCGAGTGAGTCTGTACTAACTTAGTACTGAGTGAAACAGAGACTATGTCACACAAGAATTTCATCGCAATATGGTTGGTTCTTAATTGAAGATGATACTTTTTCCACCTCATAAAGTGTGAATTAAAAAAAAGACATTTTTCACAAAACACGGGAGTCCATTTTTAAGAGTGTTTGAGATATGCTAACTAACAGCATATCAATTTATGAAAAAAAGCACTTGGCATCCCTACACATCATTGAATGTATACTTTTCATGTACCACACACAGCTTCAGATTATGGGCTGCTTCTTAGTACTGAGATTCATGTCAGATTATTCATCAAGATCTCTAGAATCTCAGCCCACAATTTTTGCAATGGCAGAGAATTTGAGGCTATAAAATCATGTTTAAAAACTGATAAATTTCCACAGTTTGGAGTGAAGCTCCGTGAATTATCAAATCAACCCGGCTTCTACGGCATCTTCTTCCGCAGAGTCTTTTGCGGTAGGATTTGCTCGATCAACGAGATGAACTCAAAGCGACTCGTACCCCGCGTTCGCCTACGCTGGGTGGCCAATAAAAAAATTTACATTTGGCTCATACTTTCATACGTTCTCTTCTCATTGTTCAACGGTGGTCTCTGCTCTGTTAAATACTTTACGTTGGGCCTCTTGTGTCTCAAGGTCACCTGGATAATTGTTTCTTGCATTTTGGCCAGCCTCATTGGACTCTAGAATGCACTGACGCTGCTCAACTTGGCCTTTGATTACCCCTACGATAGAAATGGTAATTAATTAAATATATTTTTTACTTGTAGTTTTGTTCCTTGTTTAAAAACTTGCCTTAATTTGGATAAACTTTTAAATTTATCATTCCCTACTCATAAGTAGGCCGACCAGAAATATGTTATTATAAAATATGTGATATTTTATGCAAATTTCCAAATTTTTTAAGGAGAAAATCATGTCTGTTCAAGAAAACACGATTCTTCACATTTTCCTGAACTTCTTTTTTTCACAAAAAAATCAGAAAAGACAACAGTAACACGACCGCACTATGAGAGAATACTAGGGCGATCAAATAAGGGACCAGCAAAAAGCTTTCCAACAGGCTTTAGAATCTTTTAAGAAAATGCCTATCAAGTCTGACAATGAGACTATCAATGAGAATTCAAACATACAAGCCTTTGTTTTTCTTACACTAAATATATTAGTTTATGTCAAAAGTACGGGATTGAAATTAGGCATGAAATAAAAAAAGGAGCAAAAATTTATTTTGTGGCATTTAGTCGCTCTAGAGATGACGCAAAATTTTCAACGCATCTTCATTTTCAAACTTTAAAGAATTCTATTCAAAATTCGAACAAATATTCTCAATCCATCAATATCTTTCGAGAGTAAATAATCCCAGCTATGAGGTTAACATGGTCGTAATTCGATTAACACGAGAACAAATTACCCATCTAATTGCACAATTATGATGGACACATGTATAACAGGAGAAAAGTTATTCCTTGAATAAAGAAAGAGAAAACCCACATCGTTAAATATAGTTCTCTCTTGGTTGATTTTTTTCTTTTTTCAAAAAACTTTCCTTCAAAAATTCATTTCTCTAGAAATGTCAAACTGAAAATGTTATTCATGCAGGGTACTACACTCCCCTTTACGTAAGGACTCGCTTAACAGGCAGCAAAAGTGACATATTTGAAGAAATTTGTCTCTTATTCTTGAAAAATATTCTAAAAAACCTTCTACCCTGCTTTAGTTGATAGCATCTCTCATCTTTCCGATTTCAATCGATTCTATTTCTTTCAAAAAGTCGTCTTTCCTAATTATCATTCTTTGAACCATTTTGTGTTGATTCCAGAATAGTGGGTGTTAGGTCGTTCATAAATTAATTGCGTATTTTATGAATAGAAGTTGTAAATTTATAAAAATAATCACAGTGTAAAATCAAAAGGGTATAATAGTCATCATTTAGGATTAAGGGTAAAATACATGAGCAAATCTGTTTTATGTTGAAGTTTTCAAATTTAGAGATATCTGTGTTGATGGCGGTCAGTACCGGATTTGTAAGCGAGTGTAGAGAGTTGTACTGCACCGCTTGTCTTGTGTTTGGTCATGGGCTGGTTTCACACTATTTTTGAGTTGAAGGGAGATCGCGAAGCTGATTCTTCTGCACCAAAGTGGATGAAGATTTT
>JJOG01004078.1:0-32469 GCA_000715275.1 Gyrodactylus salaris
AGATTTAATTCAGATAGAGTGGGTATTAATATCTGACGAGATATCTACCTCTATTTCGTGGATATATTATTTGACTTTTCTATACTAAACTAACGACCAGTACAGATTATCAACTTGAGTTGCAGTCATTATTGTAATTAGTCCCTGATATTTTCACACCCTCTCCCCAGGAGGTGCAGCTTTACGGTTTAAACATTTTCGGCCATAGTACTATTGAGTAGTATGATGTTTTTAAACCTAAAATAATACTTTATGCTAATGAAAAATGTATCAAATTAAAAACAAAAGAATAATTTACAATATTTCTAAAATCTGACCACGTAGCTCATTATATACGTTTAGTAAAAGATGTCGAGTATTTTTTATAAACATTTACAAGAGCTGAAAATTAGGTGACATAAAAAGAAGAATATAGTGTCGTTACCATTACTGACCCCCTTTTTTACACACGAAACTTGTCTAGGGAAATATGTTATTGAGTCATAGCCTTTCTTGATTGATAGTCTTCAATTCTAAACTGTAACAATGTTACAGTGCAACATATCGTTCTATGTTTGAGAGGATGACAAGAAGTTTATTTTCTGAATGGCTTTATGAATAAATACTGTACTAGAAAAATGCATCTATAAAATAAAAAAATTGATCACATTTTATAGATAAAGGAATGTACTCAGAAGTAGCTTTAAGAAATTAAGTTTAGAGATTTTAGTGAAATAATTCATACTCTATTACAAATTTGATAGTGAAGCAGTGATTTTCAAAAATCACATAATAGCAAAAATGATTATGAATTTTCAAAGTAGGATCACAAAGATTTCGCGTAAAATGTTTACTTTTCAGAAGTAGATTTGTGTTTTGCCTAACAAAATTCTACTCGACTAGGCACTGAATTTCTAACTCTAGGCATCTCTAACTTTGGCAAGATAAAAATTTATCGACTGTAAGTTTGACGGTAGAAAAATTTTAACATTCAAAGAGAAAATAAAACTTTAACCCTCCTAACCAAGGACAGATTTTCTCAAACTAGCAATAAAAAGTTTTTTTGTTACAAATTTTTATGAAAAAAATCTTTAGATTCCAAGTTAGCAAAGAAATTCAAACGTCATTTGAGAAAAAATATTGCACAACGAAAAATTGGCAAAAACTAGAGAGAACTTTCTTTTTATAAATACCTCGCTTTTGATCTGATCCGATTCACAGAAAGGGGATGATAAATTCCCACGGTCAATTCGCTCAGTAAAAGTTATTACATTTCCTAGGATACTCTATGAACCAGTAAGTTTGCAGAATAAACTATTGACGTTCATAGAATGAACTGCCAACTTGCTGATTCAAAACAACGGTAAAATTTTCATCTAGCATGTGAAGAGGAAAAGTTGTGAAGTATCACACTTCTGTGGGCCTAAGAATGTTAACCCTTTAAGTACCGGTGTTGCTCCTGAGCAACATTGACTTTTCTTATCGTTATTCATATATTCAAGGTCGTAAAATACATAAAGTCACATAATTTTGGTAAGTAATTGCTCCCCATTATAAGCTTCATGTGAACCCGAAGAAGGTTAGACTCGGGTATGAAATTCAAATTCTAAGAATAAGACATGAATTTAACGAGAAGGTGTACAATTCTAATTACTTACTTTTCTCCTAAAGAAATTACCATTCTTGAAGGAGGCCAAAATCAGGCAGAATAACAACATGATAAATGCAAGGAATAGGTTGGTCCCAGCGACAGCATTTTTCTTCATAATAATATACTCGTCCTTTGGGACTGTGTCATTAAACTGGTCTAGATTCAGGCTAACAAAGGACGGTCTGAAGGCCTTGATCGCTTTAAACATTGTAAATAGTGACTTGAGGGCGTAGAAGCAATCAATGAACGCGTTAAAGACCTCCTCTAAAGATTCTCTAATGTGCTTTGTTAAGGCGGAGAGATTGAAGACCAAGAACAGAATGCCGAACATTGAGCCGTATATGGCCACCCAGAAGCGTAACATGCTCAGGTCAACGTTCATCTTTGCGGCTGAATTCATAATCGAGGTCTCTATGATGTAGGTTGGCGCTGTGAGGCCAATGACGGCCAGGGGCTGGCCAGAGAAGAGACCGAACACCAAGAGGTATACTCCAGACGCAAAGATGATTGTGGTAACCGGCATTGTCGGTGAATCTAGGCGAGATATGCGATAAGCTTAAAATCTGATATGTAACGAAGAGGACCTCAAGGCATAAAGATTATTATTTGGGCGGTAAATGTGTGCATTTTCTAGAATTTGGACTCTAATCCATGGTTTTAAAAGAAATGAAGGTAAGTACGGGGCATTATTTAATCAGAAATTGAATCAACTTAACACAGAGTTTGCATAGGAATAGCTTCTGAAAAAACAATAATTTCAACTCTGGCAATGATTCTACAACATCCGACCGACTTCCTCCTCTAAACATTTCTAAAGAGTTCACTCAAAATGATAATTGCTCCGTATTCAGGCTTACGGTACAATCAACGATGGTCTTCTACAAAATGTGAGTTACATTTCAAAGATATTGGATGCGATTCGGTAATTATTGAATTTAGTGGAATCATATCCACACCACGGGGTGGATTGAAATTTGGGGGAACTTTTTCCAAATTCAATAAAGATTCTACTGAATTGTTAAACAAAAAAAAGAAATTTTGAATGAATCCAGAAAAGATAAACTCACTCAAAATGGCCCCAAAAGTGATCGCCGGCCCAAGGCATACAAAGTAGAGGAAGAAGATACTTGAGAATACCAAGGGTGCATTATTAGGCGTGAAGGCGTCCGTAAAGTCGGAAGCATATCGGCCCACAAACGGCTTCACAGCTCTCACTATCTGGATGCACGGCGGCCAAAAGTCGTGTATGAATTTCTCCTTATAATTGACCTTTCTCTCTTCGTGCACAATCTCTTTCATCTTCACGATATTCGCTATCGGCTCCGATTTGATGACCTCTTCGATCTTGGCCAGGCCGTGTTGTTCAGCTATGAGAAATTAGACTTTTTCAATATTACTCAAGAGTATAGCTACTCAGAATTTTCATTTTTTTCGGTTGAAATAAGAAAATAATCAACAAAACCAATTTGCCATAAAAAATGTTTTCCATAAATATAATGAAAACTCCAAGACAGGCACCTTGAAAGAACAGAGGACCCCTTTTATTTATTCACAAAATTGTTTACTTTTTGGGCACAAGTGTAAACATTATAAAAACATGTCTACATTCAAGTGGGACAGCTTTCTCTATAAATTAAAGTCTCCCCTGAAAACTATTTTTATCAAATTATTCTCTCTAAATTTGTTAGGAAAATAATCTAAGAATAGAAATGAAGAATAATTAATTACCGTTTTCTGAATATCCACATAATGCCGAGATGGGAAACCATCTCATAGTTATTTTAGGGAAATTTGGTAATATCTAGGCATCCTTTTTCATATTTTTAAAAGCCACTTTACCCCAGGTATATAAACACTGAAAATTAAGTAATTTTTACTTCAGAATAATGAGTGTGGTAACTTCGAGAACAATATTTGCTTGAAGATTTTTTGAAATTTTCCTCAGTTAAAAAGTTGAGAAAAGATTTCAACTTAGTTTTCTCTAAGAACAGTGCATCATTTTGAAATATTCACAACTTCGTAGTAATCTTAGGGATGACCATCTTTGAAACAAAAAAATGTCAAAGTGACATCGGTTTTTTAAGAATTTGGAAAATTAAAATTTGGATAATTAAAATGGCATTTTTGTTGATAGCGAAACCTTGAATGCTTGTATAATTATAAGTAGAGATAATTAAGAGAAGATAATCAAAAGCTAATTCCTTTATCTATAAAATGTGATAGATTTTGAGTTTTATGGATGCATTTTTCTAGTAGTATTTTCAACTTGACGAGACACCAGTGACCCAAGGGGTTTACCCGGGTTAACATGTAATAGTATTCTAAACTGACATGAGAGAACTTTTGAGTAGAATGTAGCTGTATTGTGGGTTTGATTCCGCTAGAGGTCTACATTCCAAAAAACTATGGTCACAAGTTCTTTTTATTGAGAATTTCTCCTATTTTACACAAGCAAAATAATATCCATTTTTTACCTAAATCAGATAAAAATTGTTTCTTCTTAAAAGATTTGGTTTTGAAATCGAGAAAATGTGATAATTTTGAAATAATACCAAAAACTGTTATTTTTCGAAATTCTAGCCTCATCACATAATAAAATGTTGATTTTTCAGTTAATCATGAAAATGAAATTGTAGAAGAAAACTCTAATTTAAGTTTTACATTGGCCCCGGAAGTCTATAGCGACATCGATGTCATAAAAAGGAAAATTTAATTTTCCAAATCGAATTCAATTCTAACTAGATAATTTGTTTCTAAGGGAATAACAAAAGGGTTATTTTGTAAGAAAATCATCCTCAGTTATTTTAGACCACTATTCCACCAAATAGGTTTGCTATCCCTCTTCGGAAGATAGCACATCTTTGACCGATAATAATTCTTCTTATAAATTATGTAAGAATTTCAGATCAATACCCGACAGTGAATGATTTTTAACTAAAAATAGAATTTTTCGCTCATTCTGTGCAAAGCAAGGGATATTTCCACGGTGCGACTCGATCAGCGTATTTAAAAAGAGCGTTTCCTGATCAATCCATTTACCTTTAGAGATGTTCTTTTCAAATTTCCGAATTTGCTCAGCCATGCCACCGAGTGAGTAGGCGGTGACGTTCCTGATTATGGGCAGCACCACAGAGGTTTCCAGGAACGTATTCGAGGCTATCATCAGCTGTTCCCCGCTGTTCGCTTCGTAGGCTGCCGCACGAAAGCGCTAATTGCAAATATAACCTTTATGTGGTTGATATAAATAGACTAAAAGATCAAATCCCATTCTATGAATAGCCGCCTCATCAAAGAGGGTGAAAAGGGTTTTCCTTTGAAAATGATTCTACTCTCATTTCTAAGAAACAGATCCGAGCAAGATCCTCTTACCCCTTACAATCTTGTGTTTATTAAATTTTTAACTTTTGCGAAACTAGGGGCTTTAAGAAAAACAAGATGTGGCTGTTTTACTGGTCCAGTAATACTGGAAATAAAGTTTGAAAGAGTAGGTTTAAAAGTAGTAAATTCTTAAAATTGAAAACTTGATAATAATCCTAGTCCATGAAACTTCATTTATACAAAAGGTGTACGATTTTCAGAAATTTGAATTTTCCCTTATTCTGATCTAATTATATATATTTGTATATTTTGTGGTCAAAGTGTTTAACTTGGTAGTTAATAATTACTAATTATGTATAATAAGAAGTGTCTTAACTGTGAGACAGATTGCTTCCATGTTTGAAAACATTTTTGGATACTTTCTTCTTTTAAACCTTGAGAATAGCCGGAAATGCCTCTAGTCCTAGATATTTTGAATTTATGGTGTCAGATTGATTTAGTATTTCCCCTGATTGATACATAGCTAAATGCACAACATTTTCAAGCAAAACTCTTAAAAATTCTTTATTTTTCAAAAAATATATCTTCGAAACTGTAGTCCTTTGGAAGATCTTACTGGTTATCAAAAGTTGGTCGATAAAATATTCATTTTAAGATGTAAAAATATCATAAATCGATGATTCACTTTATATATAATGAGTCATCGTTAATGACCAAGTTAAACACTTTGAACACAACATATTTATGAAATTATCTAAACTGCAAATCAGATTTAAACTCAGAAACTACTTGACGGATTTTAATGAAATTTTCCACAACCATCCGCTCTGTGGAATTTGACATCGTTGAGAGAATCTCCACGAATTAGGTTTGAGAATTAAATTATGAAACAACGGATTCCATTTCAAAAAAATGTTGCAACGAAGTGCGTGTGGTAGTTTTGTAGAAATAACAGGCCCTTAAAACTCTAATTCTAGGTTTCTCTCTACTTGACCTTTTTTATGTGCTCAAGGCTAGTTTTCTATTGTTACTTGATTAAATGTTCTTCTAAAAAGATCTTTGGCTAGGTATTTACTACAGAAATCGTATATTTATAGCCAAATGGGGACAAAAGATGCTGAAAAGCCAATTTTTTAAATTCTAGAAAAAAATCGAATTTCGAGCGTTTTGGCAAGCAGTTAATTTCTCATTTGATGGGTTACGTTTGACGGGTTAAATTTTCTTACATAAACTTAAAAGTTGCAACAATTATCATAAATCTATGGTTCTCTAGAAAGTACCTCATTTTGTAATTTTCTAAATCAAAATTTAAAATTTTGACTGCTAGCATAAAAATCAAGCTTCATCCTTCCCAACGTTGAAGGCCAAGATGGATTAATTCTTTGGTTCAAGTAAATTCGCTCACCCGGTTCTTCATCATAACAGCGAAGCATCGAGCGAATTCGTTGTAGTCAACATCTCTATCCGAAGGTCCCATGCAGACAAAGATGAACCGAATCGGCTTCTTCACTTCCACCAAAAGGGACTCATAAAAGGGATTCTTCAAACGTAGCAACTTCATCACGGGCCTAGTCAGAATATCCAAAACCCCGCTTAGGACTATGCACGACTCGCAATCATCATTTAGGGTCTTGGTTATTTCGAGATTGAAGTTGTCACTATTTCCGTGCTGGTGTAATTGAGAGCCTCGCCGTGTACCACTTAGTTGCTAGAATTAACAGTTTTTACTTCTTCAAATAATCACCAGGGCAACCAGAGGTTTAGTAATTCTCATTAAAGAAGCCAAAATTATTTTTTCTCTTAGAATATATTGAATTCCTTTACGAAAATTAATATTCTAAGAGGAAAATTATTCTTTATTAAAAATGTTTTTTATTCGTGAACATGTGTCTCAAATTCGAGAAGCCTGTTACAATGTCGCATGATGCGCGTAGTATCCTAACAAAAATAACTCTTAATAAATTATAAATAAATAATCTAAGAAAGGATTTTGAAAGGACCTTGGATAAATGGAACGAAAAAACCTTGTCTGAGATAAAATAAAATCTCTTTTTATAGATGGAATTCTCTAGGTTTTTAAGTGAATCATAGCTTATGATTCGCGAGACACCCTTACAAAGTCTAAATTTATGATTTTCCATGGAATAATTACAGAATAATGATAAAAACCACTATTATGCTTCATTTTTAACACATATGCCAAAAAGGATATTATTTCATTATGAGAATAACATTCTTATTTTGCAAGAAAAATTATTTAATTCATCATCTATTCTGCGTAAATTATAAACGCAACTACGTTAAATAAATTATTATGAGAACCATTATGTTCATTCATAACCATTATGTTTGAAAGGTTTTGGATCTCCATAAGTCTAATCCTTTTTAATCTTACCTTTTTCAATTTTATTTGAGGCGAGCTGAATCGAGAAGACCTTTCGTTAGCCTCATTAAGTTCAAAGGCCTAGAATGAAACAGATATGATCACTCCAAGAGAACAATTATAGAACAAGGTGGCTCACATAATTGGTCCTACCATAGACATGTTTATTTTCAGATCTCAACCTTGGAGCTAGCAGAATACCGTACAATATATCTCTCTCGGGCTCCGTTAGAAGGGCTTCATTTTGATAGATAATATCTGCGATTTGTAGCATAGCACGATCCATTCTCGCATGATCACTCTCGATGATTTTTAAATCTAAGAAAATGGAAAACAGTAAGAATGGATCCGAGTATATAGGAGAACTCACGTTGGTCGAGATTGGTCCGAAATTCCACGAGGGTCTTAAAGTTTAGAGGGGAAACGTGGGCCGGATTGAATCGCTGGGATGTTTCATTGTAGTTCTCCTCAAACTTGATCCATCTAGCCTTTTCTATCCAATGATATGACCCCGGGTCCATTGGGTTGAAGACAAAGTTGTCATTAAAGTCAATTGGACCCAGACGCAGTGAATCGAGTTCGACGAACAACGACGGGACGTTTGTTATATCGTAGATGGTCCGGAGGATTTGAAACTTACTCGGCTTATCACTATATTCATCCATCCTCTAAAAAGCCTGGGAAATATGACTTTTTATGAAAAATACTACACAAACGAAGATTTCAATGAATTTAGTAATTTTACTATTAAAAATGTTCATTGAAATAAAAAATTTATAACAAGGACTTACTTTGATGATTTGATTTTGAGAGAGAAGTGGTCCAGATAAATGATAGAAAATAAATTTTTGATTCTTATATTAAGCAAAAATGAAGAAATGCTAATTTTGAATTATTTTGTTCTGTTTTGAATTTAAAATTACTTGATACACTTGTGAGATTCTATTGTATTTTATTTATCATTTAATTTTCCAGTATAAATTTGTATGAATAAATTATAGAGAATACCACTTTTATTTTCTCTTAAAAGTCTACAATTCAGTGTTGTAATCTCACAAAAAGAGTAACTTGTCTTTTTTCACTCTGGTACCTGGGCAGAATTTGACCATGCATATTTACGATGGTGAGCACGTGCCCGTCGTAAAAATCACAGATTTTAGTGCATTTTTATTTGAAAAAACAATTCACATGTACACTTTGCTAATGAAGGATAAATCAGGTGTAGAGGGAATTGAATCAAAAAAACCTTTTGCTAATAGATTATAACTACATTATTTGTAAATTTGCAATTTTTTGCATAAAAATTTACATTAACGATAATAAATAAAAATGTTAATATGTTTGCCGCAAATACAATGTATTGTATTTTTCAAGAATTTCAAAAAATGACGAATACTACTAGTTAATGTAGCAGTAGTATGCATTAAAGTCAACTAATCTTGAGAATAATTTACAACATATGATTTAGAATTGTATTAATAAAGAGAAAATAGTTTTTTATCGATTTGCATCTCGTAAGGAAGCATTCCATAAGTGGTAATCGACATTGTAATATAAATATATTATATCGGTGTGTATATATATGCACAATTATACCCATGGATGTCAGGCACAATCCAAGGTGTATAACGCTATTTTATATATTACACAAAGTATCATCTAATGGAAATTCCTATCCATTTTCCACTACCCTCACTGGAGATCATGTGACCAACCGAGACCCAAACAATGCTTCATTTTTAATATTACCTCTCAAAATATACCACCTAGAAGGAATGCATTCTAATATTAGAATGATGGGGGCATTTCTTGGTGAAATGAAGAGAATTTGGTTTAAAAATCAATTCAACTTATATTTTTGTTTATCTGTTATTTTAATAAATTTTTGTGAGTTTATTTATGAAAATCCTTCCATTCTGTTTCATTTCGAAATAAACCTTTAAAACATCTATGCGACAAAATATTCATTATTATGAAATATGCTCTCTGGTGCATTTCAGGTCGTTGCACTGATCACGACCCTTGTCATCTTGACAGCATTTGCCCTCGTTGGGATTATCTGATTTTAAGGCTTGGCGGACATGATAGCCGCGAAAGGCCGCTTGGATTTTTGTCGCTGCGACCTCTTGATTTTTTACGTCGGGCATTTCTAATCCTTCATAGATAGAGAAATGGGTCAGACATTATTTTTATATTTTTTTTACAGGATATATCTCATGCAGACTCATTTCTTTGACATTAACCGACTCACCAGAAAATGTGGGTTTTTTTTCTATAAATGAGAAAGTGCTTGCTTCTAGATAATAGGTTCACTTGTCGACTTATTGGGAGAGTTGTTGTGAATCAAAGTAGTGAGAGTGATCTTCTTGATATTTTTTCATCTTTCTAACTGCTTCTATTGGAAGAAACTTGATTTTTTTATTTAGCCAATCAGAAGGCTTTTTCATAATGTTGTTACAGTTTTCTTCTTATTTCTTTCCCATTTATGATTAGATTTATGGATTAATTAACATTCCCAGTGCTGTCGGAATGGGCATTTAGAGTATAAATGCTATTTTTAGCCCTTTTCGAAAGGAGGAGCGATTTTTTTCATATTTTAATTATTTTTCGACTCGCTAGTAATGACCAGTGCAACAACAAAATTCATAAGAGCATATTTATTCGAAGTTGTATAGACTTTATTGAAGGAAGAACACATTCAAGAAGTTTGAGAAAAAATTCTTTAGTTATCTTCATCTCTTAATGGGATATTATCGAGTGTTGAGTGAAGCCTATTAGGGGCTTTAACCCTCCTAGCCTCACAGTAACATCTCACTAAAGAACTCATAACTCCGACAAGATGAGTGATAGGAATATTCTAACTACCAGTAACTAATGAAGGAATTTTTAAGCTTTCGAATGATATTACTTTCGCACCTCAATACTATTAGGTTTCGAAAATACAGCTGTTTGAAATTTGCGGGCAAAAATAATTTGATTTTCTTTTCTTAATTTTGAAATCTAGAAACTACTATAACTTTTCTAATTCACATTCGAAATTTTTCAAGTTTTTTCAGAAAAACTGTGGATTTTTCAGTTAGAGTGTAACAGATACTAAACCTAATAATAACAAGATTAGAATTCAAATGAAGATGATTTTGTTGTCTGCTGGGGAGATCTTATGAAATTCCTAATTGATCTGATTAAGATTAATACATTTTATCAAAATTGGAATTTTGGTCCTTGCCAAGGAAATTTAGCATTTCCATTGGGCACCACTTTCGTTTAACCCTCCTAACCTGGCGCATATCACGAGAAATCTCTTCGAACTAGCAAAGAATATACTGAGGGATAGGCGAAGAGTATTTTCCCCAAGTCTTGGAATATGAACTCTCATATGGCAAAAGTTCGAAGCTCTTCGAGAAGAGTGTACTTGGTTACAAACTCTCCTTCCTCATTACAACCCCTCGTGTGATCTCCGAATTTCAAATTCTAAGAGAAAATCGGATCTAAGCGAGGTTTTTTGTCAAGAGACGTTCGAATCTTTTTTGCCAACTTTTAATGACTAGATATGACTAACCCAAAGAAGCTTTTCAATTTTCTTTCTTAGAAATTGAGTTTCATAGGTTCTAGAGGGGAGTGAGAAATTGTTTACCAAGTAAACTCATCTCGTAAAGGGATGAGAAGTCATATTCTGGGACTTGGGGTCAACACTCTTCATCCTCTCCAAATGTGCAAGCTCCAAGAAATTGATTTTAGGAAGAAATTTTCAAAATAAATTTTTTGACTTTGATTTGGCTCAATAGAAAGAAAACGGACTTTGTGCATTCGCATGAATCTTCTTGTGGAACACGGAGAGGAGAAGGAGCGGAGATAAAGTTGAAAAAAGAAAATATATTTTAATATAGACTCTCTCACGTGGCAGACGAATGGGGACAGAAATGTAGGAGAAATTAGAGGAGAAAATCTTGCAAATTACCCTAGGATGCAAACTCCTTTTGGACATAGTAGCGTGATCTCTAAATAAAAAATTATCCTAAATTCATCCTCTTCCCTTTTGTAGATGGATAAAGTAACAGTTGAAGGGAAATTGAGATCTAAAGTAACCGTCAAAAGATGACTTTGATATCTAGGCCCTAGAAGACTCTTCACAGCCGGGGTAGATAAAATGCATTTATATTGAAACTAAATAATTTCCTTCATACTTTTTTGAGATTCATCCCATGGGAAACATGAGGTATGAGAGGAATTGAAAATTATCCTTGATAATGATTTACAAATAAATTTTCCTCTCAATGACTCTTTTTCACTCTAGGCAAAAATTAGAGCTTTTATAGATTTGCAAGAAAATTAATTATTTCTTTAAACATTACACTAGAAACATTTTTTCTTCAAACTACATGAACTAATTGAGTTTTCTATCCTTTGAGGTCTACTGATTCACCTGGGAAGCTTTTTCAAAACTAATTTTTGGTTTCTTTCTTTGAATTGAGTTTCATAGCCGAGTCTAACTCTACTCGGGTGCACATGAGGGGTTATAATGGGGGTGGAGGGATTAAGTAGATTTAATTTTTTCATATTATAATTTCGATGCCATATTGAAGACTAGGGCACTGCTTTTGGAAATAAGATCACGAAGAATCGCTTGCTCAATTATATGATCGAGAACTAATTCTGAGGCTATTTTATCTTTCGTGCGCCTCAAATCTATTATGGTCGAAACACTGATGTGTTAAAAATCCATTTACAAATAAATTCAAATAGCCGCCATCGATTTTCTCGCTTTTTAAGGCTACTGAATGGAAATGTCGATATATTCTGTTCAAGCAAATTATTCCACTGCTAAAGATAATCAAATTGTTTGATGAATAATCTCCGTTTAGATTTCGAAATTCTGGCTAATTTTTAACTAGATATCGCGCGTCAGTCACATCTTTCTAACGAAAAGCTTTTAATTGAGAAAATTTCTTCTAAAGAATGGCATTTTTCATGTAGTTCCAAAAATATTAGACCTATGGTGTATTAATTTTACGATGTCATTGAATGAAGTGAAAAACAGTCAAAAGATTCCATTTTTGATGTCAGAAATGAAAGATTTTTAATAAATTAAACAAATTAAAATTGACCATGTCATTGCCCCATCAACCCTCCTGGGTCTCCTGTTGCACCAGTGTAACAAGAACTTTGAGGCAACAAAACTCTTTGATCGATTGAGAATTGTGCAGTCAATCTAAATCCTATCCCATCAATCAAGATAAAAAATATATAACAGGTTGAAGTTTTGGAAGTTGTGAAAGTTATTTTTCTTCAATAAAGATAACACATGGCAACTTTACGTTTTCATTTTCTCGAAGATTTTATCGAATTTTTTTCATTGAAATATCATCTTCCCTGTCAGTCTTGTCATTTCTGTAAAAATGAAATAATATTTCCATACGTGGGCCTGGAAGGGTTAATAACCACTGACTATTAACCGGTCTTCAAGTATTTGGATATAAAATTTATATAAAAAAAATTGCATAAAAAATGACTACTTAATAGTACCGACATGGATAGTTATTTTTCATGTTTTAAGATTAAATATATTTTTCAATAATATTCTACAAATATGAACTCACTTCCATTTGACATAATCCAAAGGAGAGATTAAATATTTCTAAGGCAAACTAAATTGAGCACCCTATTGGCCATTGAGAAAGGGGTTAGTCAAAAGCATTTCTCAATGAAATAGATTTCCACTATTTTCTGCTAGATTAGAAAAAAAATTTAATTATTTAAATTATAATGAAATTTAATAATTTATTTTTGCTATAAAAAAAAGAAAAAAGGATTTACTTTTAATGGGAAAAAGGTTTCTTTCTGAAAGTAGTTTTCGTGGCCTTCAACCTCAGCTGTTCTCCTAATTCGAATGATCCCTCCATGCTGTTGTACATAAAATATTATTCTTTTCGATTGGAAGGATTTTTAAAACATGAAAGAGCGCCAATGCAAAAAGAATGAAACATGAATAAATTCCACAAGGGTATGATGGTTCACACACTTGGAGGAGAGCTGATAATATAGTTCTTAATAATTTATACAAGCGAAAATCTTGGCGATTCTAAATTACAAAATAAAACACAAACTGTTTTTTCCAGGGGTGGGGTTGTGAAAATATTTACAATTATTAATCTTATCACAGATTATCTCTAAATGTAGGAATTCAAGTTTGGTTATTAAAAAAAGAAGAAAAATGATGCAAGTAAAAATGACTCAGCTCCTTCATCATCTAGCCCGATGCTTAGCGATGAGCCAGTTCAGGCCTTCAAAGAGGCCATCGCCGGTAATTGCAGCGGATGATTGAATGAACCAGGAACGACCACATGGAAGTTCATTCAAGCATAATTTTTCTTGAATCTCGTGAGGTTTCAAAGCTGAAGAAAATTTTATAAATGACCGTGGGAATTTTTCCTATTCTCAAGCACTTGAGAATTTCCCTATCTAGCGATCGTGAAGAATTTTCCCACGCTTCAAATTAATCCCATGCAATCGATAAGTAAGCAAATATCGCATTTTTCAAAGCGGAACCCCAGTTAGAAGACATAGCTTAACTCTGTTACCTAACACATTAATTGGTAAATCTTACGAGAATTCGTTGAAATCAATAGAGGTGTAAAAATATTTTTCTCTACCAATTTTGAGCTCAAGAATCACATAAACTCTTGCACAAATAGACGTACTGACCATGAACATTTTGGATTTATTTGCTTTTATTTCTGTTATTATGTAAAAATTTCAATAGTCAACAAACCATTTGAATTATTAACTAGGTCAACGAGTAATCAATCAATCTTGGAGACACGGAAATTCCAAGAATAGCACAAGTTATATTAATTAGAAAGTCTTATTCTTGGCTACTTTTTAGAGATTTAATAAAATAACTAACCTTGGGGAAGATCTTGCTTGTTAGCATAGACAAGGATGATGGCATCTTGCATCTCGCGATCATTGGCTATTTCATGAAGTTGCTTCTTAGCATTCTTTATCCTAGCAACATCTGTACTGTCCACAACGAATATCAGGCCCTGTGTTCCTGGATAGTAGTGACGCCAGAGAGGACGAATCTTATATTGCCCTCCAACATCCCAGACGTTAATGTTAACATTCCGATATTTGACAGTTTCGACGTTGAAACCAACTGTTGGGATTGTTGTGACTTCAGAGCCCAATTTTAGACGATATAGAATAGCTAGGGATTCGATAAAATCAAGTATTTCTTACTAGTTTTTCCAGCCGAATCGAGACCTAGCATCAGAACACGGATTTGCTTCTTTGCCAGAAACTTTGACAATAGCTTTCCCATTTTTGTTGAGCCAACTCAAATAACTTTCGAAATTCTAACAACACGATTAATAGATACTGTTGTTTAAATATTTAAAATATTTGAAAAACATGCCCTTTGCGTCCTACAAGAATATACAGAAGCGTTATGCTAGAACTCACAAGGAGAGATCACAGCCTGAAAGGAGGGAAAAGTTGGGCTTTCTGCCCAAGAAGAAGGACTTTCAGATCCGCGCTAAAGACCGCAAGGCAAAGGATGAAAAACTCAAGGATCTTCGAATTAAATCTCTTACCAAGAATAAGGATGAATTCTACTTTTCAATGATCAACTCTCAATTCACAGAAGAATTTGGTCACATCCCCATAAACTACTCAGCATTTAAGAATCAGGAGAATCTCTCCTCAATAGTAAAATATGATCTGAATCTCCTTTCAATGGAGATTTCCAGGGAAAAGAAGAAGATTCACCAGTTAAAATCTAGATACAACATTGAGCAGAGTAAGAAGCATAAACATCAGCACGTTGTATTCGCAGAGAATGAGAAGGAAAAGTCAGAACTTGAATTGGAGGCTCTGAAGAATTCCTTGGAAGAGAAGCCGATTACAACCACAGAACGCATTGACGCTGAGAGTAAAGCCGGTTACGTGGAACTTGAGGAGCGAGTGAAAAGATTATTCCAACTTGAATTGGCATACGCCAAGAGAAAGGCAAACAAGAATCTCGAATCTAACAAGTCAGTTCAGTACGAGGTTGTAGACAAGGGCTCAGCCGAAAAGGCGCCCGTGTACAAGTTTGAGTATAAAAGAAAGAGCTAGTGATTGCAGTATTATTTTTAAAATATAATTCATTAATTTACAAAAAATCATTCATTATACAATTCAATACGGCCTGTATCTAGAATATCCAGGGTAAAGACGCGGCATTGATATTCCCGGGCGATTGTAATTCTAAATACAGGGTGATTTAATGCTAGGTCTCTCGAGAGGGTTCTATCTTGAATAGGTTAAGCGACTTTATAAAGTCGCACTCGCTATGATTGATTTTAAGAAGAAACGTACATTACTCATTGGAGGAGCATAACCTGGCCCTCGGAGTCGCTGATGGGGTGGAGCACCGGGGAAGGAATTGTCACTAGAGCCTGTATAATGAGGATTATCTTATTTTCATGGTTTCATACAAGAGAAATAATCAAAAATCCCTTTAATAGAATGAAAAGATCTTTATTAATTCAAAATAAATAACAGTCTTCAGTTAGGAATAGTCGAATTCAATGTGAAAGTTTAAAAAGCAATTTCTAAATTCATAAATACAAAAGTTTAGACGACACTTAAGGCACATGACACGAGTTTGTTTACCACAGAGGTTACACGCTCTCGGATGGATTAGCACAGGGTAATGCCCTGAAAGATAGACATTTTAAGATTCAAAATACACTGACCTACTAGCGAGTAATGCTCTGATTGTGATATTACATTTGTTACATGGCGAGAATCAAGGTAGATTTTAAAAGTGAACTCACCAATTGCTTGATTAGATCTCTTATGAGCGATTTGAGTCATAATCTTTTCCTTCATGTGCATATTCTTCGAGTTTTGAGCTTCGCAGGCGGAGACACAACTCAATTCTCTCATTAGAGAGATTAGTTCTCTGTGGAAAAAAAGATTTTTTTAAAGGAGTAATTACATTTTATATAGTTTAATTGTATTTTCAACCCTCACCCGAGAAATATGAAAATACATTCCTGGGGTGATATAAAAGAAGAAGATGGACTCTCTATAACGTTTATTTTCACTAAACTTTAAATAATCAAAAGTTTCATTTTGCAAACTAATTAAATCTAAAAGTAATTCTGAGTCAAAATCACCTGGGGTGTGTGAACATGGAATGCAGCCAGCAAATATAAAGATTCCTTTTGATTTCATTCAGGGTTAAATGCGCGTCTTTTCAATCATTCGATGGAAAAATTCTACGCCGGATAATCTTGAGGTCTAATCAAGGAAGATCTATGCAACTTAATAGATGCCAACCGAAGACCCCATAGAGTTTTAAGAGCTACTAATTCTTACTATAGAATAGAGTCTCAATCAAGTTTAATCAGAGAGCTGAGGGATTATTCTACGTTGTTTCATGTGAAGTAATTTGATAAGGAGAATAGTAGAGAAGATTTTATAAAACAAAAATTCCTAATTATTTTGGCCTAGGTTTATTGAGAAGAAAAAAAATTTAAACTCAATACATGTACTTGTAATTTGAAAAAGAGCTAATATCGTAGCCAAGTTTCTTTAAATTAAAGCCAACGAAATTGTACTCTGAACAAGCTTAAATTCCATTTATTTCTAGAGGCTGCACTCCATGATGAAATCATACCCTGTTTCAATTGCTCAATGACTAATGGCCAATAGAATTTCATCTTGAAATAAATGAAATCTAGGCAACAAAATTCAAGTGTGCAGTTATTAACACCCCTGGTTTATAGGATAAAAGAACGAGTCATTGAATACAGGGAATGTTGAAAAGTCTGAGAACTCTGATTCCAGATAACATATCGGAGAAGCCCAAGATCAAAAAATAGACACATATCGAGAACTTGACCTGTTCTATCAGCAATCAAAATGATTGGGTCCAGTCATTTCTGAGCGGATTTAATGAAGCGTGACTCACTTTTCTTCCACAGTCAGGGCTTTCAACTCTTCAGGACATTCGCAGATCCTAATGAGGAGATTCTCGATGACGCTTCGCAAGGAAAGCAGGCTATAGGCATCCTTGTAGTCAATCTTTAATGGAATCCAATCATCGAGATAGAGGAGATAATCACTGGTTCCATTGTCATATCTCCAGATGGCCTTGTGGAAACCGGAGAGGATCAGCATTATCGGGTGGATTAGGGTCAGGTTTCTACAGGAGACGGCTTCTGTTCGCATCTAAGGAAATAACAATCGATGTCAACACAAGGTATCCTTACGAGTCAATGCGTGAACAGTGGTTAGAAATTTGTATTCAGTATCCTCTATATTTCTCAAAACTGTGGTGCATAGTATGCATGTATTGTGTTACACAATTTGTGCATATTTTATTGAGTGTGTGAACGCTTGTGGTGCAGAGAGTTAAATTATAAGGACAAATGCTGCTTGGTTATCGCAATTTAAAAGAGATCAGGGATCGCTAGAGCTTTGGATTTTTGCTAGGAACACTCGAAATGGATGGTTGTAGAAAATTTAATTGAAATCTGTCTAGTGGATTCTTTACCTCTGATTCGGATAATTTTTGTTTATAATTAAAAGATGAGTATCTTGGGTGTATTGGCCAACTTACTGCGGATAAGTTAATACATGAACTTCCGCCGAGCATAAACCAACTCCACAAATAGCTGAGTGCTTAGTGGAATAATCAATTTTGGCACGTTATAAAGGATTGTAGTAATCATGTGATTACTCAATGCTTAAATGCTCTCACAAATAATCTCGGTGGGTATTTAGAGGATAAATGATTCATGATATTTAAGATCAAAGGATCAGAAGGGAAGATGGATTCTTATTTCTCGAAACTGAATTCCAAAATTCGTTTTTTGCATGATTGCAGCATCAAAAATCGGATCTGTGATCGATCAGATTCGACATCTAATTTTCAGAGTATTTTGGTGTTTTTTAGAATTTGGATAGAATTTTTTGCAAAGAATTTAAAAAAAATGAACGAACCTTTTCTCCGTAGACAAAGAATGGAAACAAAAAGTTGGGATTATTCTGATAAGGACAATTCACAGAGGACTTGTGTATGAGGGCGGACTTATTCTCCAGGGTCAGCAACTTCCGCTTGCTCTCGTGGTAGCAAATGTTGGGGTAGAGGCCAATGGTCAATAGGAGCTTGATCATGCTGCACTCCATGGAGTTGGGATTGTCAATATCGAGAAAGGTGTTGGCAAATACCATTTCTGGGAAGGAGTTGCAGACGAGGATGCGCTGGATCTGATTCCCGGCCTCTTCAAGGGTCCGTAGGCCGGAGGCGTTGAGATTGAATGATCGCGTCAGGTTCTCGGCTGCAGACGGACCGTTTGCATTGCGCTCATTCATGAAGGACTGTGTGATAAAGAAATGATATTTAGATGCGTAATGTAGAGTGCACGCGTTTACCAACCATGCTAAGCCTTGTGAGAATTATTTGTTTTAGAAAATTCTTCAAAATACAGGCCTATTATAGGTCTTTGTGTTTAATTTTAATCAATAAAAAACTACGACTGAGATGTATTCTGCATACCACCCAAAATATGGGTTTATTACGAGAGCTTACGCTAAAGACGTTCAAGGCAGCCAAGTGGTCACTGTTTTTGTGAGCATCGAATTTCTTCTGAGAAAACGATAGCCCAGAACTGCCAGGGGGCCTTGAAAAGACTTCAACGTTGAGGGAGGATAAAGCGCCAAGGAGACAGGCGCTGCCGCCCATTTCGAATAAAGTCGCGTAAAGGACCATCTTTCCAATCCGCGGCTCTACCGGCAACTTGGCCAACAAACGCCCCAACGATGTGAGTTCATAGTCATCGTCGAGAGCTTTAATGTCTAAATGGAGTTGATTTAGAAATGAGATAATATGACATTTGAATACACTGAAAAGACGTACCTTTGAGAACAAACTCAGCCTCAATGACAGCATCCAACGGCGGCGGTTCCAGTGCCTTGAGAAGAAACTTGTTGACATTTCCCAATTTGAGGAACTTTATCAACAAAGCCAACTCGTGTAGGGGACTACGCAGAATCTCTGGTGTAGCATGTTGATCCATCACATCATACCGACCCCTGGTGCACAGGTGGAACGCGTAACCCGGCCGGACACGTCCAGCACGGCCCCGACGCTGCTCCAGGTTCGTCTTGGACGCCCATGTGGTCGAGAAGCTGGTCATGTTATTGCGAAAGTTGAAGTTCTTCTGCCTACTCAGACAACTGTCAACGACAAAGACGACATCGTCTATCGTGATGCTGCTCTCGGCAATGTTTGTGGCAATGACAATCTTACGAATGGATAAGTCGGTCTTTTGAAAGACTAGCTTTTGCTCCTCTCTCGGCACTTGACTGTGCAGTGGTAGGATGAGATATTTGAAGTTGTTACTAAACTCTGGGTGCGACCTCAGATGATTCATGAGGATGGAGATTAGATTCCAACCGGGGAGGAAGATTAAAATAGCTCCGACAATATTCATTGAAACAATGTGACGTATGAGAGAGACGATGAGGTCACATTGAACGTATTGCTCTTCAATCATTTGTAGGGCTAGTCTGACTTCGTTGGAGTACTCATGTGCATAGCGCATAGTGATAGCCTTTGAGTCGGGCACATGTTCTCCTTCATTTGTTTCACTAGAATCGTCTGGCTTCTTCTTCTTCTTGGAAACTTTGACGACCTTTGGCTCTGGCTTGAACTTGGTCAGGCGGATGCAATCTTCGAGGAAGTAGGTTTCCACAGGATGCGACCTGCCCACCATATCGAGCATATGGCAGCCGGGGAAGTAGTCGCAAAACATGGTGACATCTATGGTCGCTGACATGAGGATAACTCTCAGTTCAGGATTAGCAATGACCATGTCTTTTATGAGGATGAGTAGGAAGTCTGTGTTGACATCTCGCTCGTGTATTTCGTCAATGATCAAGTGTGAGATGCCCCTCAGGCCGGATTCCATCTTGCGGGCTAGCGTCCCGACAGTGCAGAAGAGGATGGAGCCGTATGGCCGTGGGAAGATGGTCTCGAAGCGGACGCAGTAGCCGATAGCGTGGCCCAGCTGCTCGTTCCTCTCGGCGGAGACGCGCTCTGCGAGAGAGATGGCGGAAATACGACGGGGCTGTGTGACCATGACGCAACACTCGGCACCCTTCATCGAGTTGATATAGCTGTCAAGGATGAATTGGGGGATTTGTGTCGTCTTACCGCAGCCTGTCTCACCACGGATTAGCGTCACTTGATTGTTGCCGATAACATTGAGAATTTCATTTTGGTATTTGAAGACGGGAAGGTTCTGACGTTGTGCCTGCACATCTAGGTAATATTGATCGCTTATCTTTGAGCGTTCATTCATTGAGATGTCATAGCTTATTTCATCTAGGGTCATTGATGACTAAAGAAAAGATAAAAATAAATTTAATTTAAAAATAAATTTGATCAAAAGACTCACATAAGGCCCTTGGTCGATGTTGCAGGCAGTGAAGGGATTCCAATTGGGAATAGGAGGCGTCCAGTTGATAGCGCGTGGCGGACGGCTAGTTCCCCCCTCCATCTTGAACTCAGGCTTTTGCTTCTTAACCACCAGGTCGATGCCTTCTTCGGTTACGCTGCTAGGCAGTTCAGGTATGTTGACTTGGAATGTCTTGAGAATCTGCTCAAGTCTCGAGGATAGATCTTGTCGCAGCCTTATTTCAGTTGGAGGGATCATGTTGCTTTTGGCCTTTTTCGTAACACCACTAAACTCTTCAATCTCACCGGCATGAAATAACTGTCTAACTAAGGATAGGCAGAGAGCTCTAGAAGCTATTTGCTTATTCGAGCCCTCCTCACGTGAATACAACTGTTTGCGCACCTTCTTTCCGTATATCGTCAATTCGGCAATGTAGCTCCTGATTCAAAAGAAATATATTTCAAAATTATTTTTTTCTCTTAACCCTTCATAACTTTAAAAGTATAAATGCAAGATAAAAAGTAATTGCAGAGTTTGAAAGTCTGAAAATTTGATCAAACCAAAAGTCGTAAACATCTCTCGTTAGGATAGATCTTGATGTTACAGCTCTAGAAACAAAATTCTTCTCAATTATTTCTTTAATGTTGTTCAAAAGTCAAATTCTATGAAAAATCCTAATGACACTGAGAATAATAAAACGCAATATGTAGAAGCGTAAAAATCCTCAAAAATGTCTATCAAGAAGTAAAAGATTCTTACCGATTATGATCTGGGCCAGAGTAGGAGTACTTTATTTGATTCATGTTCTGGCTAGTGGCTTGCAGATACTGATTAAGTCTAGCCTTGCAATTGTTTACTGTCCAGTTGCCATGAATCTCAGACGTGAAATCACACTCTTCAGCTTCTGCCAATTTCTTCTCATCGAAAAAGTCGTGTTGCTCATTACTTGACATTTTTGGTCCTTGATTCTGACTAAAGTAGTTATCAGTAGGGACTTCAGCCGAACCACTAAAAGGCGTTGGCTTCGGAAATTGCTGTTGCTCCTCATGATGAGGCTCTACTACAGTTGATATTAAGCTTGAAGGTGCTTCTTCTACAGTTATGTGATTGTTTTTCAGAAGGAAATTGAAAAATTCTTTTGCTGCATTCGTCTGAGCATCCTTCTTGGAAGTGGAGTTGCCAAGGGCGACATAATTGAATCCTTCAACACGTAACTAAAAATAAAACTAAGATGTACTTACTTCACAGAGGAAACGGATTTGTCCGCGGCCTACAGTCTTCTGTTCGTACTCGTATTCAGCACATTTCTTAAATTTCTGTGATAATACTGTATGCAGGCGGGCCTTTATCCCTTCTATATCCGACATTTCAAAATATTATTTAAATAAAACAACTCTATCTTTTTTATGTAACCAGTTGTTTATAATGCCATCTTTTGTGAATATAAGCAATGCCAAAAGCACTTAATAGGGATCAGTTGCAATATATCACTCAGGAAGAATGGCGAACTCTCACTGCTATAGAGATGGGAATGAAAAATCACGCTATCGTTCCTCTTGAGATCGTACTCAAGATATCCAATTGTCGTCGTGGTTCTGGTGGAATTCTCGATACAATTCGTGACAAATTGATTCCGTCAAAATTGGTTGCCTACGATATCAGTCAAATCCATAGTAAGTAAATTAAGAAGCTTATGATGTTCATGATCTTAACTGATATTAAATCACTGATTTCAACGCGATTCTGAAGCTTAATCTTACTTTTCTTTTAGATCACAAAGGCTATCGATTGACTAATAATGGTTATGACTACCTAGCTATTAACAGTCTAACAAAGGCTGGCCATGTAACTCAGATTGGATCAATTATTGGTGCTGGTAAAGAATCTGACATTTATCTCTGCGTTGGAGGAGAAAATAGCGGTGAAATAACATTGAATAGCGAGAATCTAGTTGTTGCCAAGTTCCATCGTCTGGGTAGGATATCCTTTAGAAATGTCAAGAATAAGCGCGAATACACAAAGCATGGCAATAGATGCTCATGGCTCTACTTGGATCGTCTTGCAGCTAAACGAGAATACGAGACGGTAAAAGCCCTGCACGAATGTGGAATTAAGGTCCCCAGGCCTATAGGTAACAATCGAAATGCTGTTGTTATGGAGTACATAGACGAGTCGATTCTTCTCAGTCAAATTGTCCCAGAAACATATGTTGCTAATGATTCTAGGCTGGCTAAGCACCTATACACTCTGGGTAAACAACTTCTTGTCGATGTTGTATCCAAAGGGATAATTCATGGAGACTTTAATGAGTTTAATCTCTTGGTCTTAAACTTGCAAAAGACAATTGAAGAGGAAACTAATATACCTGAAGAAGAGACCCTTAAAACAGAATTGTACCTAATTGACTTTCCACAGATTATTAGTCGGAATCATCGGACAGCGCAAGAGATCTACTCACGTGATAGAGAGGGCTTGGTAAATTTCTTCAGTCGCTATCTTGAAATTGATGATGAAGACTTGCCGCCGGTGGAACTCGATGAAATTGATAGAACTGATACTCTTGATATTACTCTTAAAGCACCTGGGCATCCCAGGCGAAAGGATCTAGAGGCTATTGTGGACGAATTGGATGATTTGTCTCTTTCTGAGGTTGAAGAAGAAGACGATGAGAATGTTTCTAAAGACGAGTGCACTAATGACGATGTTACCAAGGTATCAGTGCATGAGTGCAAGAATATTGGTCTCACAGACGCACGAGAAAGAGTCTACAAAGAGTTCAAAAAGAAAGAGAACAACAATTCTACCAAGACTCTCAAGAAGCAAATAAGGACAAAGAATAAGACGAAATTCAAAAAGTACAATACAGATGACTTTACTATATTTTAGCTTTGTTCTTTCATATAATCTTTCATTTTAACCCTCGTATTATTTCTTATATTCAACTTATCTTGTCTACTCTGAAATTAACTGTATGTCATAGTTGCTTAGTACTTAACTTCATTTCATCAAGGATACCGCTTTACTAAGGCGGGCTGCTTTGAGCAGCTCAATTCAAACTTTGAGCTTCAAAATTACTCCCAACTTTATTTAAACTAAATCTAATTTGATATCTCAGATAAAGTTTAAGTTTGTAACCAATACAAATCCATAGGTTTTTGTTAAAATTACGTCAACTAATCAACCTGCTATGATTGATGATATATTTTTCGAAAATGAAAACCACATAAACTTTTCTAATGATAAAGAGAAACTCTTGTATCTAGAAACCAAGATAAACCGTCTGAACGATTACAATAATGTAAAAACTCAAAAAATTATCTCTCTCCAGTCAAACATTGAAGAGTTACGATTAGAACTAGACTCTTATGCAGATACCCTCAGAGAATATAAAAAGGATTCCATTAATGAGAAGCAAAAATACTTTCAAGAGAACAGTTCTCTACGTCAGCAGGTTTCGCTACTGAAAGCCAATTTAGACTGCAGTAGATGCGAATCTCCTGATGAGAGGAAGCTACTCAGTGAAAAGATTGACTTGACTGCCAAGTGTAATGAAATCAATATATTGGAGAGCAAAATTGAAACTATTTACTCAGAGAATAGCTTGAGGGAGAAAAACATGTTGGAGAAGAATAGACAACTATCCCTTGAAAATAAACTGCTAAGAAATAAAATTAATCAAGTGAGTTTCATTCAAATTGGATTTCTATAAATACCTAATACAGTTAGATGCCTCAGTCTCTATTCTTTTTGAGGTTATATTGGCCATTTGGATTCAAACTGTACCTTTGTATTTATAAAATCATATTCAACAAAATCAAATTTTCACCTAGAAATTTCAGTACAGACTTCTACGTGCTAATTTTGAATCGTTTTAACCCTCAAAGCCCTCAAAGATGTTTTATTCCTGAGAAAATAAAAAAGATTTTTTTATGTTATTCAATTTTGCTTGTGAGCATCATCGTTTCTATTACAATTGTACTACTAGTAAGTAAAGCAATTTCGATCGAACCTTGCATTTTTCCCAAGTCTACTGTGTTGTTCTCTGACAGTATTGGCATCTTCCTTTCGAGCCTATTGATCGAAACTATATTTAATGAGGATCTCTATTGGAGGAACTGAGAGTGTTTTGCTATTGATGAACAGAAGGTTCCTTTAGCGATTGTATCCCTCTTTTTCTCAGGAGACAGTAATTGATACAGACGATACTTACTTCACGAATTTTTTAAGTTCTTTTCATCTAATTTACTATTTTTGGAAGCTTTTTCGATCGATCTTTTGCAAATTTAGACAGCTTATGTATTCAACCATTCAGGTGGCTTATAAAGATTTATATACAAGTTATATCATCTACCGGTCTCTAGGTATTCGTTAAAACATTCATACGAATATTATTTCCAAAATATTTAATATTAAATAATAAAAATTAGTAAAAATGTATCTTTAAAAATGTCATTTTTATTCAAGTTTGAAGAAAAGAACGGTCAACTAGAAAATCCTAGCCAGCGTCATGAGGTCTGTGGAAATTGTAAACGGCTTGAAAAGCTAGTCATGATCCTGCAGGATAAATCTAAATTCGATCTGAATAGCCTTTCTGAAATGACCGAAGCATCCGACCCAAATGCACCCCCGACAAAGATCCTCACTGCTCTTTATGACAAACTGAAGGCAGATCGGGAACAATTGGATCGCGAGCGAATGCTCTTCAATATGGAAAAGACCCCCGGTTCATTGGATAACCAAAAGGGCGCTACTGAAAACGAGCAGGTTGAACAATTAACCAAGAGGGTCCTCCAGCTCCAAGAGGACCTCACCTCTTCCGAATCTCAAATGAAGAACTTTAACGGCGACTTTCTTACTCTCAGAGAGCAATACCAGCACTCAGAGTTACACAATGAAGGCTTAGTCGAGGAAATCGAGAATGTCACTTTGCAATTGAGAGAGACTGAAGACTTGCTCAAGCAAAAGACTATTGAGGTCATCAAGGGAAAGCAGATTGCTGATCGCCTTACAGCCACAATGGACCAGATGAAGATGGACCATTCTAGTTTTGTCACAAAGGATTCTACAATCATTGAAATTCCAGAGAATGACAACTTTTGCAAGCCCAGAGAAATCTTTAATTCTGACAATAGATTTTGCTCCTTCATCAAGACAAAGTATACGCCTCTCGGTGCATTTAATGCAAAGGGTTTGTCATATCTGTATACACAAAAATACTTGAGTTGATCTGTTCCTTTCAAAGAACCTTCTTCGTGGTCTCAAGTAGAGGAACACAATTTTGGTTTTCTTTAAAATCAATTTTATAAGTGACCAATCAGAAGCTACAGAAATCTTTGGAAAATACTATTATTCATTGAATTTTTTGCAATGTTTTTTCTCTAATTAATCTTCTCTCTCAAAGGTCTCCTCGCCAGGGTTCAGGTTAAATCTCGAGAATGCCTATCTCAAATGCAAGCCTGCAGTCACCTTTTATCTCGGATAAGCGTCCCAAAGTCGAGATTTCTTCGGTTGCCATTTCTCTGCTTAATTTATTTGATTATAATTCACATTTACTTACTCAAAGTATCCTTTAGCACTGCAGCCTAAATGACTCTGTGATATTATAGAACCGAATTAAACATTCCTCTCATGAAACAATCTTTGTGATCTCCATTCGATTTGTCCTTTGTATTTTATATTTGTACTGGTTTATACATTTTATTTGGATTAAATAAATTCTTTTCTATATTTGCAAAGATGACAGACTTTTTATAACTAATAATATACATTTTTTTATCTTAGTTCAAAATATCAAGCCAACTCGCGAGGTTGAAAATCGGCAGCCTCGCGCCGAACACAACGAAAGCAATGTTCTCTCAAGAGATGAAACAGAAGCCAGTTATGGACGAAGATGAACGCGAAAAGTTTGAACAGTGGAAGAATCTCTGGTGGGATGACAAAGGTCAGTTTTCCCGAAATTAGACGAAACTTAAAATCTAAAATTCGACAAAAAATAATTTAGCAATGCTGAATCCACTTCTGAAGATGAACAAGGTCCGCGTGCCAGTAATACTAGACGTCCTAAGGCAGAGGGGCACTTCGTCTAGAGGCGACGTACCCTTAGAAGGGGTAAAGATACTCGACGTTGGTTGTGGCGGCGGTTTCCTATCGGAAGCTCTTGCCAGACTTGGAGCGCATGTCGTAGGAATCGACCCTACAGAAGCGTCAATTCAAGCAGCAAAGGAGCACATGAAGGCTACTCAAGACGAACTGAAGACATCCGGGGTCGGATTGAACTTGGAATATCATCTCACAGACATTGAAAGCTACGTGAGACTGAATCAAGGCCAAACTGTTGATCTCGCCATATTGAGTGAGGTCGTTGAGCACATTGATGATTGGCCTGGTGTTGTTAAGGAGACTGCGAAAACACTCAAGGTGAGTCTGTTTGTTGAGAAAACCTTTCTGTAATTTTTTTCTAGCAACATTTGGAGTTTTTTTCATTCAGAATCTTTCTTGCTAGCCCGATGGTTACATGTTCCTCTCGACAATAAATAGAACCTACACAGCCTATTTACTGGCCATTCTCCTGGGAGAGAACGTCTTCAAGTTCATTCCCAAGGGTGCCCATCAGTATGAAAAGCTAGTGAAGCCTAGTGAAATTAGTAAAGTTCTCAAAGAGATCAATATATCCACACAAAAGATTATTGGGACGCAGTTTAATCCCATCAAAAAGTCATTTGAATTCAGCCCCACTACCGCAGTCAACTATATCCTCTTAGGCCAGAAGGATTCAGCCTAGATCAGCCTAATGTAACTCTCATAAAATAAATAATTTTACTCAAAGAATAATATTTGTGTGAACAATTCATTCATTTGGACAAGTAGTCGTGCTTGATTTTCATTGGTTGATGACTAGTCTTGATTTTAATTGGATAATGAAAGTTTTATATACCCAATGAATCCCGCAGTCTCACTTTTCTAAACCAAGTTATGTGAGTTTGCTCTCCTTGTAATCACCCCTGTTCACTCTGACTAATCTAATTTATTTCTATTGTGCCACTCTATTGTAACCCTTTCCTCTATAAAGGACTTTCATATGAGCTCATCCAAATAAGCATTGCCCTCAAATTTTAGACAGATGCTTATGTATCTCTCTTGACCCCCTTTCCTTCATAAAGGGTCTTCATAAGAATGCTTAGCTCTGAATTTCTTTTCTCGAAATCTTGTGCTGAAGATATTATACTAAATGCCAGTAGCGTCCATTGAGGTCAAAATTCTACTGACTAACTAATTGAGATGGCTTTTAAACACAGCAATCACTTGAGATACAGGTAATACTTTCTAAATTTAAATTTTTCCACAAGTATTCATGAATCTATTCTGATTTCTTCTAACTGGCTGGTTGCTTCTTATTAGATGAATCCTAAAATCACTTGTTTAGGTCGTTTTAAAAAGAGAAGTCATTTGAGATATAATATTTTATTCTTTAGCAATGCAGACATAGTTGAGAAAATATAATTAGTTGTATTTGAGATTAGTAGACTTGAGTTAGTCAGGTCAAGTTGGTAGTAGGAAACAGCCTAGGAGCCAAGTGCTGCCGAACGTGGCTAGCACTTTTTATAATTGGACCTGTCACGCCAAATTTTTTTCTAGAAAATTTGAAAATCTCGCTGATTTATTAATTTTGACTAATTCTGTAAGTGAACCAAAGAGATAAAAAGTGGCTTGTTATATCACGCCTTTTCTGAGAAATGACCTCTATGCCAGACTCAACAGTGTCGAGTCAACACAGACCTTAATGTAGAGAGTTTATGATTTAGAAAAGGGAAATGCAACGGTCGTGGTGACTAGTGAGATTATCAAACTCCGATGCAATCATTAAGCAGCATGGTAAAACGTGAATTGAGAAAATTGACCGCTCCTTTGACTGAATTTTCAATTCCAATTCTTTACATGCCAAAAGTATTAGGTTGAGATAATATTCTTCAGTAAACTGTCGATCAATGTTTTTAGATAGAGTGTTGTCCAAAATGTAAAAATGTACTAATTATTCTACAGATGAATGCAACTTAATCCTTGTCCACTTATGATTCTTAAAGTATGTTGCTCAGTATAATATGTATTTTATCGGCTATACTACTTGAAAGTAAACATACGTCATTATTATTTTTAAATTATGGTTTTGTGGGTAGGGTGAGACGAAATATTTTAAAACTTTCTTGAACACTGTTTTTCTTAATCTCCCAAAGAGCAGGTTATAGAATACCTTATAAGATTTAATATAACAACAAACATGTCCGAGAGGATTCAATGTTTATCAATTTCGCGCCTTTTTATAAATATGATTTTGTGATTCTTCGCTGGATTATTTGATCCATCCAATTTATGTTCACGTTTTCTGACTCTAACGGTCTGGAAGAATATCAATAAGATCATCTTTTTATACAGTTTTGTTGAATGCCTGATTTGAGTTTTTTTTATAGCAAATTTTTGCCAAATTGTGGCTAATCTGTGGACATGTATGGAGATATTTCTCTCTAAAATTCGAATATACCATTTTAGGTAACTTTCAATTCTTATTAAGCTGGTGTGTGTACACTTATTTTTCACATTTATTTTTTCGAGTTTGTCTCACCCTATTTGTGGGTACTAATAAGAAGTCTTTCCAAAGACAGTTGTAATAGCCATCACGGTTAGTTTGTACGATTTTTCAAAGATAGAAACGATAGAGAGATCGACAAAGAGTACTCGTATCCGAATATTATCTACTTGGAAGCTACCTTGATTTTACTCTGATTATCTCTCAAATTTCTATAACTCGTAGGGAAAATTGTAAGAAATCAGCTTAAATTCTATTCTTATACGCATTTGATTCTAAATGATTTATTGCTCTGAACAGTATAGTTTTATAAGAAAATACTTATTTTCAAATTATTATTTTTTCATCAAAAAGATATTCTAAATAACTTGATAACTGAAAATTACTGAACAGAATTACTAAACATAGGAAACCCTATAAAATACCCGAATTAAAGTCAGGCTTAATGCGAGACTACAAATAAGAGTTCTAAAACTGTAGAAACTAATTATGACTTTTGATAAACTGTTAGCACTAAGAAAAACATTTTAAGAGGCAAATTTTGAGAAATAAAATTCTCACAGACGATTAATATACACATTTTCACTAGTACAAGCTATACCAAATGGTCAGTAAATATTTATTCATTTTTAAGATTCCTAGTCTCAACTTTGGACTCTAGAAGGATAACTATCTAGGTTATTGGTAGCCAGTAAAAAACTTCGAGAACTCAGAAAACTCATGACAAGGTACATAGATTAGCAGGTAAGAGAATTGAAATGAATATTCAATCAAATGTGGTCAGAGATGCTTCAGGGGCTACAAGAACAGACGAGAGCTGCTGTGACCCCAGAAATTGGTAGGCAATGTTGTTACAAAAGTAGATTTATGGCATTGATAATGATTTTAATTCCAAGTTACTTAATGAATTACCAATTAGAATATGTTACAAAATCGTTGTGAAAATGTGATTGAAACCGTCAAAAACTAAAAAGTTTAAAGTATTTTCTGTAGGTTTTAATTTTACTAAGATAATCTTAGAGATTCTTATTAATTCTTAATTTAAAATCTACTTTTGTAACGGTAGAAATGGGTATTTAACTCACTAGTTTTCAGGTCACTTTCGGCAAAGTTCTGAAAGAAGAAATAAAAATAAATTGATGTATTTAAAACTTGAACGTAAAATGGAGAGAAGAAAGCTTTTTAATGAAATGTAGTAAATGATTTCTACAATGAAACGTAGTAAATAAATGATATTCGTACATTTTTCAAAAGAATATCATCCCTAAAATATCTGTTCGAGGGAAGATAAATAAGGATAGTATACGGGATATGAAGGATTTATCCAATAAATGTCAAAAGATACGTTGAAGTAGTCTCCACATCAAGTGCCTGAAAGTGATCGAGTCACATGTATTATTAAAAAATGTAATTCACTGTAGTCTACAAAACTAACAAGTTTAGTTTCTATCACGAAGAATAGCATCAGACATTAACCACATCTGAAATGTCTCGTCAAAAAAAACTCTGAATCCTTGGATTAGAAATCCAATCAAGGTTTTGATTTTTAGTAAAGTGGAGAGATAAATTTTACAAAATAAAAAAATTAGTTTGACTAAAATAATATTCTATGATTTTTGAAGATAAGATTTTGAAGTGCGAACTCTTGTGGAAAAAGTTTATTTAACGAAAAAGGCCCCCTTTTCAATCATAACAAGCTTTTTTTCCTATCTGTCATCTTTTCGAGCCTCGCAGACAGCTATGCTGGTTGCCATGTCCGCCCATAATCATATTATCGTAGATGAGAAGCGTGAAAAGAACACGGCTCTTAACAACCAAAACTCTGATATGGTGACATGTTTTCGATCGTGTTCTCTATTTTGATTTATTCCACGCACCCCCTTTGAGTAAGGAAGATATCACAAGCGCGAAAATGTACGTGTCTTCTTTATTTACGTTTGACCTCATGAAATTACAACTTTGGATGATCATGTCTCTGGTAATGTGTTTTAATTTCAGCCCCTTCGCCTGTGTGGAATTTAAATTATTATTTTCATAGATAAGAGAAATCATCGAAAACACCCAACATGCGTTGGAAAGATTCATTGAGGAATAAATGTGAATGAATGTGTAGAAATAATTATTAAAAAAAGAAAAGTATGGAAAATATTACACTTGACAAAAAAAGACACATTTGCACACGCTGTTTCTGTATTGACTGGACAGGGAAATTTATAGCCCTTTTTCCTTTATATTTCTCTCATGCAGAAATTCCTTGCTACGTCACTATAGGTGGTTAAATTTATGGATAAGTGAATGTTTTCGCAGCCAGACGTTTTATAAGGTGGAACTTTTTCCTAGATTTTATCTCATGGAAAACTTTAATTTTAATTGCATTATGTAATGAATGACAGCATTTCTTTCTGAGCACATCTAGACCCTAGCAAGTTATGCATTTTGCCTCTCGAAGGATTGTAAGGATTCTTTCCTTTAGAAGGAACGTTCTCAATTGAAAGCCTCTTGTTAGGAAGATGTGACTGACGCGCGATATCTAGTTAAAAATTAGCCAGAATTTCGAAATCTAAACGGAGAATATTTATCAAAAAATTTGATTATCTTTAGGAGCGGAATAATTCTTTCCATTCAGTCTTTAAAAGCGATAACATCGATGGCGGCCATTTGAATTTATTTGTAAATGGATTTTTAACACATCAGTATTTCGACCATAATAGATAGATTTGAGGCGCACGAAAGATAGAAATAGCCTCAGAATGAGTTCTTCATTCAATTATAATTGAGCAATCTTAAGCGATTTCTCGTGATCTTATTTCAAAAAGTAGTGCCCTAATGGACGATGCTTCCCAAAAACGTTCACACTCAAAACTTGAAGGTGTAATTGGCTCTCATGTATTCGAATGGAAGGATATCAATTGAGGCAAATACAATTTAGTCAAAAGGTTTCAATTCCGACCTGAAGCATGATGAATGCCTTGGAAAGAAACCTTATATGTTGTTAGCAATAAAACAACATTGAGATGAAATGTATAGAATAATCTATCACCCTAAAATTCTCTTTTATAATGCTAACGTCTTTTCATCTAACCGTAATAAGAATAATAACTGT